>JAHWFP010034165.1:29051-46942 GCA_023313725.1 Lithobius niger | reverse complement strand
GTCTGGCACTCCTTCGGCTAAAATGCGAGCATTCAGCCTCAAAAGCCATGGCCGCCTCATGCCTTGGCCGACCGTGGAGCCTTTCCCATGTGGATGCACTCTAGGTACATGCCTTGGCCAAAAATGCGACCAGGCGCCTTCTTTTCCCATCACCTGCCGAAGATCTGGCACTCTTTCGGCTAAAATGCAACCTGGTGCCGTCTTTGCCCATCACCTGCCGAAGATCTAGTACTCCTTCGGCTAAAATGCGACCTGGGCCTTCTTTTTCTATCATCTGCCAAAGATCAGGCATTTCTCCGGCCAAACATGCACTCGTTCTGCCAAAAGCCCTTTCGTACCAGATATCTACTTCAATACCCAAGGTCCGATATGTATTTGGCGTACCGTGGCTTTTCGGTCTCGCCGAGTTGCCCTCCATACCTATGATTTGGACCCCTCCATCAGCGTTGCTAACGCAGAAGAAGGGGATTCCTACTAACGAAAACGAAATTCTGTAGCACGTGCCAAAGTACGGTTTTGTGGCATGGACTAGCCAAAACCCTGAAGAAATCCAGCTCTGATCGGTTGCAAAACCACGCTCGGCCGTGCAAGGTTTGAGAGTGCACCTAGCGTTGCTAACCGAGGCAAATGAACCACCAGGGAAGATCGTCCAAGGCATGCCGAAGGCATCCCTACGCTCTCGGGGAGACACAGGACAGAGCCACACTTTGATCGGCCAGCTAGAACAGCCACTACAGCTAGTACAGCCAGAGCTACAGTGAGACTACTGTCCCTGTATACCCTGTAGCAGTGCAGTTAGCATTGCTAACGCAGGTCAATTCGCGAACCAGAAGTGCTAGAGGTCTGAATTTTGGAAGGTAGATAGGTCTTTCCATGGCCGATCTAACAAGCCTAGCCCCATCAAAATCGGACGAATAGTTTTCGAGCTATTCGAAAAAAACCGTGCGACCACGAAAAAATCCACTAGCTGCCCCTCGGATGGCTTTTCCCGCGTACACACAAAACCAGCGTTAACCAGCTAACGCAGATAGGGTCACGCGGTTAAATGGTCGGGACTCAAAAACTGTGCGCCTAACTTGATGAAACTCGATGTCAGGGTAGCCCTCGTCCCCGCGTACATTTTACGCCCAACCACAAGTCCGTGACACCTCTGTGAGCCGAGCTATTAAAAAAAACCCTGCAACGAAAAATGAAGAGTGGTCGGGTCGCCGCCAAAAGCGGCATGCACCCGGGGGACGATGCGAGATGGACGGCCTTAGATGATGGACGAGCTGGCCCCAACGCTGTCTCGCTGATGACCCCAAAGGCACTTTTCGTAGCATTACGGAAGGTACGGAAAATCGGTCAAAGTGTCGGGGCTCAAAAACTGGCCGTCTAAACTTGATGAAACTCGGTGTGAGGTTAGCCCTCGTCCGTACGCACATTTTAAGCCCAACCACAAGGTCGTGAGACCTATGTGAGCCGAGATATTCGAAAAAAAACCTGACATGCGTTAGGTTTTGCGCCAAAAGACGCGTAACCAGCGTTGCTAACGCAGGAAAAATGAAAAGTGCTCGGATCACGGCCAAAATCTGCATGCCACACGGGGACGATGCTAGATGGACGGCCCTAGACGATGGGTGCCCTAGCATCAACCCTGTCTCGCTGGTGACCTCAGAGGCACTTTTCGTAGCATTACGGAAAGTACGGAAAATTGGTTAAAGTGTCGGGGCTCAAAAACTGGCCATCTAAACACTATGAAACTCGGTGTGAGGTTACCCCTCGTCCGTACGCCTCGTCCTCGGGTTTTAAGCCCAACCACAAGGTCCTGAGACCTCTGTGAGCCGAGCTATTCGGAAAAAAACCTGCGTCAGCCACTTCGAAAAAATGGCTAACCTAACCTAACCTCACCTAACCACAGGTATGCTGTTTCTCCATAACCACTCGTATTTTAGGTATGAAACTTTGTAACCAGGGGTATTTCGTCCACCTAAAGCGATCTAACCTATCCCCAGGGTCGTAGCTCATCTCGTTCGTCTGCTATTGACGGTCGAAGTATTTAGGCCTATATAGGCCTATATAGGCCTACACTCAAAGCCGGTTTATTTAATAGCGCTCTTTCTATTAGGGCTGTGGGTCTGACATTTTTGGACGTCCTGGGGGTATGGCCAGCTAGGCAGTGTATGACGTTTAGTTCGGGATTGGGGAACTTGAAACCAATGAAGAACACTGGGCGTCAAAAGTCGGGATTTTTTCCTATGGGAGCTATGAAACATTTTGGGAGTCGAGAGGGTTCCTTTAGCTGGGTGCACACCAAATTTGAAGGGTCTAGGACGAATGGTTTGCCGTTGGCGAACTTGAAGGTGTGTGTAGGTGTTGAAGAAGTTTGCTGCAACAGCCTGCGGGACGTCTTCCCGCAACTTGGGTGCTGGTGTCCCTTGCCCCGGGGAAGTGCGGGTTGAAGCCAGACGGCTAGATGGACGGCCCCAAAAGATGGTGACCCCAGAGGCAACAGCACGCGGGATGACCGACACGTGTTCCCGCAACTTGTCTGCTTGCATCCCAGGGCTAAAGACCGGTGTACTTTGCACCGGGGACGTGCGTGGTTGAAGCCAGACAGCTAAAGATGGGGTGCCATTTTATAAACTAGTTAATCGAGTTTGACTTTTTTTTACTAGCAGTGGTATCATGGCATTTCAGGGCTTTTGTTTGTGTTAAACTAGAAATCTGTATTTGGGTAGGGAAGTAGCTCAGGCTTTGGTTTTAAAAAAATCTAGTTACTTTTTATGTGTTAGATCAAATGTGTACGTATTGCATGAGAGAGAAGCATGAGATTATTTAAATCTATGCAGGGGTGCACAGTAACCTATCTGAGATTGGCTCTTTCAGGGTGTAATCCACTGGTTTGAAACTTTTAAAATCAATATTACAGACTTTTAATCAACACACTAAATGAAATTATTCATTATGGTGTAGAAGCCCAAATCAGGTTGGTGTTCTGGAAACAATAGCTCAATATTGAAAACAGTAAGATGTAAGCAGTAGTAGAGGCTAAATAGTGAAACGCTGTAAGGCAGCAAGCCTTCAGTTATATTTTCTTTATACCTTAATGTGCACAAATATGTCTTCTCGGTGGAGTTCTGGTAAGTATCTGTAATTATAATAATCCATGTTTCCTGTGTGGGGTTTGATGAATACCTAAAACATAAGCAGAAGGTAATATTTACGTATGGTTTTAAATAAGGAGAATTACTATTAGAGAATGACTTTAATAATACAAAAATTCTAAAAATATTATGTAAACATTACCCAGCCTTAGCTACATAAGGTAATGTTTACGTATGGATTTAAATAAGGAGAATTACTATTAGAGAATGACTTTAATAATACAAAAATTCTAAAAATGTTATGCAAACATTACCCAGCCTTAGCTGCATAAGGAGTTTCCCTTATCTCTTAGTTATAACACTTTAATGCTCCTGTATGCTAAGACTACTTTGTATTCCCTCTAATAAAATTATTCAGGCAAAGTTGGTGGTTGGATCAAGCAGGAAATTAAAGCCTGAAGTCAGTAATTTTTTTGTCAGAGCCAGCACCACGGTAATTCCAAAGTGATAAAAACACAGAAAATTATAGTACTCTCAAAAATTCTGGATATTTTCCTGATCTTAAATTTCAACGTTTGTTGAAGAAGGGATGGACATTTGAAAGTGGTCCATGTCACACTAAAGCACGAATCAACTTGATTTGGAAGTGGCATACACACTTGTATGAATCTAGCAGAATATTAAGTTACCTGATTATTTACTTAGTAACCCCTCTGTACCAGAATGGTCTCTTGATGTGGCAATGGCATAACTTTGCCTGAAACTGATGTATTAACCACTATACCAGGAATATTTGCCTAAACCCAATAATAAGTATGCCTAAGCATACAAAATAGGGCAGTAAGCACAAAAAACCCTGATGCTCTAAGCAAACAGAAGTAGTTAGATATTTGGAACAAAGTAACCCTTCTTGAGCAACTCTCCAATAAACCCACGCTTTTTAATGTTTGCCCCTGCTCCGGCTTGTAGTCTGAGCTTTTATTCCTGTTTTATTTTACAAGGATGTGGGAGCACGGGCAGTGTTTACCCCAGGTTGTTATATTTTTTGCAGATGTTTTATGTGAGTGTCTAGTAAGATAAATGGTGTGTAATGCATTTTTTTCGAGTGAGTCTTCAATAAACCTACCTCCTGCGTATTGAGGCCCTGCCTACTTAAAAATAAGCATTTTTTATAGCATTTTCTGTAGGATAGGGTGAGAGGGGAACAGAGTTGTTAAGTGGGATTTACCCGTGTTTTTCAACCTCTCTACCCATTGACAACAGGACTGAATTGATTTTGGTGCCCAAAAGAAGGCATATCTGTAAAGAGAGTAAACCAAGAACTTTTTTTTCAAGGCGGTCAAATTAGGCCGTGTTACAAAAGATGTTTGGTTTATGGGAATGGTTGCAAATCGAAGCACATACGTTTTATTTTATTTCTTATTTTATTTAACTGATCATATTTCTTTGATATTTACATAGCCACAAGCATAAATAGTCTGTATGCAGCCTAAAAATGTGATATTTTGCTAATACGTTATTTTTCATCTAGTGTTAGTAGGAGAATTTTGAGAAACGTAGGGACTGACAGAGAGGGCCCCTCTCTCCCCCAGACAGCATACCAACCACAGGCCATGAAAATGCTACCAAAATCCATGTAAATTTGACGCTCACCCCATGGTCCAACCCCCTGAGACCACACAACCTCACCCCCTCTCTGCAACCAAAAGCATGTAAATTTTACCAAATTCCATCTAAATTCTTCCACAAAAGGCCAGGTAAATTGTGACAAATCTCATGTAAAATCTACGTTCACTCCAATGTAGACCTCATCACGTGGGTCCACCCCTCAGGGCATCTCCCATTGGGATCCTTCCAACAAAAGTGACGTCATTATTCCATGGAATATACCCCGCCCTCCAGACCACATTATTGCTAAACCAAAATCCATGTAAATACTATG
The DNA here is from genome assembly GCA_023313725.1 of Lithobius niger. Classification (NCBI taxonomy): domain Eukaryota; kingdom Metazoa; phylum Arthropoda; class Chilopoda; order Lithobiomorpha; family Lithobiidae; genus Lithobius; species Lithobius niger. Next base: position 41,914 of record JAHWFP010034165.1, on the reverse strand, counting down.
TGATGTGTGTGTGATTAATAAGCATGAGCACTGCACAATCTAACACCTATCCCCGTCGAAAATGATACCTTCCCCTTTTGATTAAGGGATTCTACCCCGTCCATGCAACATCACGGTCTTCAACAGTCATGAGTTGTGTTAATTTTACCAAAAACTATGTAAATTCTACATGATGTAACAACAAATTAGACTATATTTTCCATGACTCAGACACGCAGAAACTATAGGTTCTCATCCCCGGGAGATATTTTTCCTTTAAAAAATAGGGTTAAAACACAAATAAATCTTCAAAAAAGGCACAAAAAAGGTAAATCATGAGTGGCATGAAGGATACTACATGCTTAGCCATTACATCGAGATGGTCGTTTCATCCAAATAGACGGGTGATGATAGCATGATTTTCAAACCAGGAGGTAATATATTGAACCCGAGTTATAAAGACTGCCCAGACCTGTTCCATTACCACAAGATAGTCGATGAATAAGTTCAGTTACGATGGACGAGCACGAAAAATGTTGAGGGGCCTTATGACATTGTGACTCTTGAGTATAGGGAAAAAACTTTGTGTTTGGTTTAAAAGTAACGATACCCAGGTTCACATTGCTGATAGCAATCTCATCACGTTGTTTCTGCTTACTTACAGCGAGAGGTGCTAATTCTACAAACACAGGATGGAAGTGCATTCCACCGCATTTCACTGATGGACATGGTTTGTTTCTAAAGACTCGAAGCCAGAAACAAAGACCGAATCAAAGATCAAAACAAAGCCAGTGAAGAGGACTTGGTGGATATGATAAAGGATATTCTAATCACCATACAGACTCTATTGGGCAATAAGATGGGCTGTCAATAGAGTATTAAAAGAAATTTAATCAAACTAGTTACCTTATCCATCCGCTATTATATTACTCGTCATAACGGTTCATCATTACGAAAATCTTCCATCATTTCCTTTCTTTATAAGTTTTTTTTTTTAACCAGGAGTAAGTCTGGAACTTGGGTCCTTTGCAGTTCATATTCGCATAAAGTTCCACGTACCAGGGTGCCATCATGTTCATTCAGAATGTAACTGGATTGGTTTTCAAAACTTTTTTGATCACAAAGAGTTCGTTGCTCCATCTCTGTCCACAACATTTATCAAACTTCTCTTTTATCTTAAATGCTTGGATGAGATCCTTAACTTTACACTTCCGTTCCAACAAGGTTTTCTTGGATCTGACGCCATGAAGATCTTGTTCATGACATTGATAAGAACATCGATCAGGACATCGGAGGGTTTCAGTTTGATACTAATGTGACATCTTTCATTGCACCGTGCGAGTATTTTCTTCAAAATGTCTAGCCACTAATGTTTCTCTCGTTTCATTAAGTTTTTTCCACATCAACTCCTTGATCTGTTAAAACGTTTGACCTCAGTTGCTTTCATAACCTAGTACGTGGAAAAGAGTTTTTATTTTGTGCTTCTTCATCAATTCTTGAAAGTTCTCGTAAAATTCTTTTCCTTGATCGACCCCTAGATGCTTAGGTGCTATATTGTTTTTCAATATTGAGTTGAAAGCAGCCTATAATGTCTGATCCTGTCTTTGTCTTGATCAGTACGGACTAACTTTACTTTAACATGACATTGATGACCATAAGTAGAAACTTGTTTCCCAAATTTTGGTGAGAAAATGTTGTCATTTCGACTAAATCTGCTTCCCAAACATCATTCAGGCTTAGCATATTTACGATATGCCACGGAAAGTTTTGCCTCACTGGTTTGTGAAGCTCACAAAGTAACGTTTAAATGTTGTCCACTTTTTATTATTCACAAGATATGTTTTGATTAATCGTGAACTTTTGTCTAGAAGTTATAACGTTACGTTCTTACAATTAAGAGAGAATGTCGACGATTTCGTGTTGGTGGTTGTCACCCCCCACCTTGTTTGGACCCATAGAGCAGCAGTTTACAAACTTTTTCATGTAGCGGACCGGTTAATTTTTTAGGTGGTGCCAGGGACCGGCACCTTGGCGGCTGCAGTGAACTGTGGGATGGTGGGGAGCAGGTGGGGGGGGGGGCTAATTCTCGATGTATAAGAGAAAACTATTTTTCCCAATATATCTGTTTTACTTATCAAAACGTTAAGGTTAAAACATTGATAACTTTTCATAACAAGGCTAATTACAAAAATTTCTTATTTTAAAAACATATGCAGCTAATGCGATAAGTGAGCCTGTTATATTTAAGATTAAGTCGTTTAAAATCTACCTGTGATGAAATTTTGGTTGTTTTCGTCACCACGAGCTTTGTTTGTTGGTGTGACCACATCGCGTCTGATTGCTCCTCTGTGTTATAACAATTGGACTCGCTCATAGATACCTTGAGAAAACGCATGTTGCAACCATTTACTGCAGCGAATTACCTTGCCTCTTCAGTGATTGTAATTTTTAGCTGTATTGTTCCTACAATAATAGTAGCATTACTTGCATCCATTGATTAAATTAGAAGTATGGGCATTTACACGAATGTAAGAATAGCTAAAACTTTGATGAAAATTCTAGTAGTAGGCATTTTTTTAACCGAGCATTTGGGGCAAATTCATGTTTTTGTCCAGGTGTTCACCGTGGACCGACGCCGGTCCATGGACCAAACTTTGATAACCGCTGCTATTCAGTACTGTACATCAATTAACTAACTGGTTCTGATCATTATGGTATACATTTTCCACTCGAACTGGCTGAACCATTTTAGTTATGCATTACCCAGTTTTCGTGGGTTTAATACTTCCCAGATGGGTTGATAATTTTCAAATATTTTGCTGATCGATTACTTTTAGGTGAGTTCGTTAGAAAGAAGTCGTTGTTTTGACAAATAGCATTGGTATTTTTGAGGATACTACTGTAGGATGGAGATGTCCAGTTGATAGGTTCTATCTTGCACTTTTTTAAACAACAACAGACCCTGCAACTGTCTACATCCGGTATATTGTTTTCTGGATACTACAATGTCACTCCCGTGTATCTTCCCACTCTTATCCCCAATCTCCATTTCTCGTGACTAGAAGTTGTAGCCTAACTCAAAGAGTATACCGCCATCTTTCGCCTGATTAAACTACAGTCTTAAATAGTAGGTAACTGCAACTCTCATTACATCATTTGGGAACAGTAAAACAATCTGTCAGGGGGTTCTCTGCATTCTGGGAGGAGGCAAGAAGGGCAGTGTCGAAACTCGCCGTGAGGTGGAATGTGCAGAGAGTGCCATAGAGTGCGTGTGTCCTTTGCTTGTTCTGGAATACACAAATGTGGGAGTCACTTGTGGTGCTTCAACATCGACGGGTTTTACTTCCACCCTAGGAAGCGATGCTGGTGTGATATAAGGTTACTCTTCTGTCTTGCCGGGTTGACCATCTTCTTGTTACCCAAATTCTTCATTGTCAGAATAATCGTTTTCTTCCTTTTCCAGTTCCTGTACCATCTGTTACTTTTCTAGCATTCTTGGAAGTAAGAAGGGTCATAGTTTTTAGTGGTTCAGTCAGTTTTTTGGAAAACCGATGTAAAGCTTCTTCACCGGTCTTTTTACCTATTTTCTGCCTTGTTAACTTCTTCCATAATGGCCTACAAATATTAACTACTTTTCACTATAACCCATAATATATACTCACTCTTACTTCATTACATGTTTTAAGCATCTGCTTATAACATCCCCAACGTTTTACCGATCGTTAGAAAGCTGAATGGACGTTTCTAACACGATCTGTATGTACGTTTAATTTCTTAAAATACATGTCTCCTGCAATGTAATTTTCTTAAATGTGTTTCAGGTTTAATTCGTCTTGTGGAAAACACATGAGCAGGTTCGCATTACCACGTACGGCTTGTTTTGGAATCTTCGTGTAAGACTGAACGCATTACCAGTGAAATGACACCCCCGTGCAAAATACTTTTTGATCATATTTTATTTATCAAGGAACACATCATCAAATACGATTGACCTGCGAACGAATGGATCCAAGTTTTTGGGTGACGCCAAATCTGCTAGTAAACTGTAGAAAAACTGTAAACTATAGAATGTGGCTTGTAACGTTCTATACTTTGCCTGACATAGAATTTTGCTGTAAATGTACAGCTTATTGTAATCGAGCGCTCCATCGTTACATAAAAAAATTAACCAAGAGGTTCTTTTCATACAGTTTGCCGGCCCAACAATTGGACACTGGATGTTTTATGATAAAAAGTGATTTGGACTTTCGACTGTCATTACAATGTGGGTGCACGCCGATTAACTGGAAGAACTGGAACCAAACGATACTGCCACTCTTTCTCAAGTAACTTTAATCCGAAGAGAGGGAGAAATACTCTTTGCTATGAAATACGACGTTGAGAATAAAATAATGGAAATGAACTGAGGCTCGCTATTTCTAAAGAATGATGTTTATTCCACTAAACAGAAATGGATGTAGGATGCAGCTGTCCCCGCAGTACTTCGACATTGTCTACAAGGTATACAGCAACTGAAATTGTATGGCTGTTAGTGGTACAAAAGTATGTCAGATGTGCAAGGGAAGCATACCATTTGTATCACTATTGCCCCCATCAAACCAGTGGATGTGGCCACGAAACAATTTGTTCAAAGCTCCTGCCATGACGTGATTTCTTTTCATGCTAATGATCCAATGAACACACTAACTCCTCGGGATTCATCGTATGAAAAATAAATAGAGTCTTTACTGTTCGGCCAGTCTCCATAAGATCGTGTTTTACTGCAGCGATGTGGCTTTGACACTCGAAGTATGGTGCAGAAATGGACACTAGGGGTTAACACTTTCAAAATTAGTGGAGAACTTTGTAGGGCTCGTACAATGAGCATTAAAGGTAATCAAGAAGAATTCAATTATCAGCACCCGTAACAGCAATGCATTTTTGAAAGATGATGTGTACTTTCAAATTTATTTCTTATTATACTTTACGGAATAAAAAAAAAACGATTTTTTGTAAATTGCATTAGTTCTAGAACCCAAATGTTACTGGAACCCCCTCAGACAGCTGCCAAAGGATTCCAAAGCCACTGGCAAATATCTCGTCAATGAAACTGGAAGTACCAAATCTCCATAACTGTCAAAGTAGTAGTACTTGCCATCGCGAGTCGAGTAACATTACCAATAAGTCCCATGTCCAGCGTTACATTTTTGTCATTTCATGATGTCGCGTTCTACTCCGTGCCAAATGATCATTGGAAGCATATCCTTGCTGAATGTAAGCCTGTACGTTCAATCTTTAATGCTTTAACAATAGCAGGCGTGTCAGCAGAATTTAACGGATGATGAAGGGATATCAGACGTTTTGTGGCTTCAATCAGAGTCCTTTGCCACTCCATTTCTTTGACCATCCCTTGGAAACTAGTTGACCGAGCATTTTTTAAACCTCAAACCTGTACCATTCATTTTGAGGTTGTGACATTTAAATTCTTTCAGAACCTTGGCAACTTGGTTGGGCATGTTAACAACTGATGGGATAGCTGCTCTTCTACTAGCCATGACACCGGTACCTATGACGATAGTGGAGATTATCAGGATAGGGCAGTAAGAATCCTCCTATGCACTCCTTTTTGCGTTTTTGCCACTTTTTGTTTGACTCATATCACTATCAATGGTATTATTAGTATGGTGATGTCCTGGGTTTTAGAACTGGTCAGGGCAGTTATCTTTTCTTTTTTGAGATTGTTGCATTTTGTATTCAGACATGGACAGTGTTTGATGAGCAATCTTTTGCTTCATTCCTTACTCTATTAGCACGTAAATGCATACTTTCCTGTATCTTTGAACCATTTTTTTGCTAGAGATGCTTTTTGCTGGGGGGAAGTTGGGTCGTGTAAAAGTATAGAAAAGGACGAGAGGGGAAGTGGGTAAAGTGATGGGGATCGGAACGAGAAAACCGCCTGGAATAAGATACACGTTGACCCTCGAAGACAATTAGGAGCTAGTATCAAACCTCAAGATACCGTAAATTATTCTCAGATAGGTGCTATGGAAATAGATGGCAAAACTTAAAACTGAAATGCCTCCCTCCATTACTCTTCTTGCTCACAAGATGGCGTCCACCATTTCTAGAGTAGAAAATATTTTACAAGAATTTGTTTGCAACAAAACATGCAAATTAATAATCTTGCTTCTCCCGCCATGCTACTGATGTGGTCACAAAAGTGTACATTGAGAGGAATTGCTTACTACAAGATGACCAAAAAATATACTTCAATGTAACACACAAGCCAATTAAAAATCTGAGCTAACTTCCTTTACAGGGTGATGTAGCGACAAAGAAATTTGTGCATGAAAACAGTTTTACGATAATCAGTTCCAGAACGAAAAATATTTTACCAGAAAAATGTTTTGGTTCATTAATTCAGGACTTCTGATAAACAGTATTTCTACAATTTCTGGTTTCATTAAAAAGGCTATTCTGCACAGTAGCGACCATGTACAGCAATCGTTGCTAGGTGCAAGTAGACCTGAAAGTCGTGTAGCCTAGTTACTAAAAAAAGTAGGTGTACATTCACTTACTGGCACTTGCGAAATTCCTTACGAAATTGAAAAGAATTTACCAATTACGGTGCAGGTACCTCAAAATTTTTTACTGAATTCGTTTATTTCCAATTAGATTTGTATGTAACTTTTCAATAGATAGCTCCCCTCACCCTACACAGAACAGCTTCGTAATTGCAAGTCTTAGAGAATGCACTTATAAATAATAGGTAAAAGTGACCGCGCCATATTTGGTCAAAATTCTGTATTCATTCGTAATTATATTAATCCCTGGTTGCAAGTAGTTAACCACAGACAGGGGAAGACCCATGTGGCCAAAACTGTCGAAATAACAGGATTGGTCCGTTTTTGCCGGTATGCCAAAGTTTTAAGGGAAGAGTGTCTTTATTAAAAGTCCTTCAAAATTTCGGAAATGTCATTGCGCTCGTCAATATGTCACAGTTTATTAAAGGTTTATTAAAGTCATTTAAACCCTGGCGGTTATAAGTAAACACCTTTGCTGCGAGGCTATTGCTTTTGTTTTTTTTTTGCTTCTTTTTTTGTTTGAGCCAGGACCTTCCACTTAATTGTGGTGTCGCACGAGTTCAACTAGAATTTTTGTATTGTTTTGTGCTTTTTTTTTACAGCATATACCACTCTGGCCATCTCTCCTACTAGCCCTCCAATGCTAAAATGGGACTTAGCAATGCCTATGGCATAAAACCTTCTTTCTTTTTCGTTATTTTCTTTTGAGTGTCATATCTTTAATATTTAGTTAACAAACAACTGCGACTTTTCCTCTGTCCAACTTTAGATTCATTGTACTGTCGCTAATGAGCAAAGCGTGATAGTTGGTATTAGCTGGAATGGCTGCTCCAAACTTCAGTTTGACTTGTACATCCACAATTCCCAATGAAAGCCATTTGGACTGTTTGGAACAATTCACCAAAACGGACAGGTAGGCTTTCTTGAACTAAAGCAAGTCGAAACTCAACTCATTGGTTTCGTAGCACAGCTGCCCGATTTACCGCACCATGCTGTGCAAACCTAAATACTCTACAGCGGTAAAAAAAGCGTTCGAGCCCAGAAACGCATATCTCTCAAAATTTAGAGTCACTTGAGCATCCTTTAAACACGGCTGGATTTTAACCAAATAGTCCACTCTGTTGGTGAAAAGTTAGGACTATCCACCGAGGTTTTTCAACTGCAGAAGTAGTTAACATGCGATAGGTAAAGCTGTTATTTTCAGGATGCTCGCAACTGTTGCAACATCAGTGTCTAAGTCCTAAATTAACCGTGGCTTCATAGGTGATGAGATTGTATTGTTTCAGTTTTTACACGTCTGGTGTTGTAACATGGTGAACGTGCCACGTAATGCTATTCAGGAACTCTTTGCCATTATGAGTGGCTACAGCTTTGAAGATGGTATTTGTATCACTAGGCATAAGTTAAGCTTCCCTTTGGAATTGTTTCGACGATGATGGACGCGTCACTGTTTGAATCTCAAATTGTTCGGTAGTTTAGCAGCAGTGGATGTGGCACTAAAAACGCCCAGCATTGTCCGAGCAATGCCGGTTATTTCGCCGAGTCTTAAGTGAGTAGTCCTGTATAATGTACCGATTTGTTGATAACCAAGATGGTACTTGACATTAGAAAACAAGAACATGGGGGCATTATATATAAATGATGCTATGCCAGTATCCGCGTAACACGATAGTTCATAGTTGGGTCGGAAATTATCAATCTTTTTTTTATTCCGGAGGTAACCTTCGGCAACGTGCAAAATAAATCTTGGTTTTTAACGTGTACTAGCGGAGTCGCTCGCTTCGCTCACTCATTCGGCGTCGTCTCGCTGCGCTCGAGGAGCTTTCATGCTGCAACTCTTATGCTTCTGACAGACATTCCACATCTAAAACGATCAAGCAAATGGGTGCAGTGCGCGTTTTTCGTAAGGCTTCAGTTCATAAACATTTAGAAAACCATCACCCTTCTGCCATGCGCCTAAACTGCCAAGGAACCAGGAAGCGAGACACGTGATTTCTATACCCTAGTCGGCATTAGCTTAAAGAATACACTCGAGGAGCTGTCATGCTCCAGCTCTTAAGCTGCTGACAGACATTCCACATCTAAAACAATCAAGAAAATGATCAGAATGTAGGACGCGTTTTTCTTAACGCTTCAGTTTCACAAACAACGATATGGTAACCATACATCACTTCAACGGTCTGGCCACTCAATAGCTACATGCGTCTCTTGTTAAGATTGTTAGCCATAATACCACTCACAACAAAAGCCTCGATAAAATCATTGTCTTTCTGGCACATGCATGAAGTGGCCTTGAGCCAGGAGATGAGACACGCGATTTGTAGCCCAGTCGGCCTTGGCTTGAAGGAGCCATTCCCTTTCTGGAATGCGATTGAGCTATTATTGAGCCAGGAGGCGGGACATGCGATTTGGACCCAGTCGGCCTTGGCTTGAAAATTCCATCCCCTTTTTGGCATGCACCTAAAATGACAATGAGCCAGGTGGCGAGACACGCGAGTTCTTCCCCAGTCGGCCTTGGCTTGAAGAAGCCATTCCTTTTCTGGCACGCGATTGAGCTATCATTGAGCCAGGAGGCGAGGCATGCGATTTGGACACAGTCGGCCTTGGCTTGAAAAAGCCATCCCCTTTTTGGCATGCACCTAAACTGACAATGAGCAAGGAAGCGAGACACTCGATGTCTTCCCAGTCGGCCTTGGCTTGAAGAAGCTTTATCCATCGGCGCTGCAAGGCCGTTTCAACGCTGTAGCACGCGAGTTGCTGCATGCTTGAACTAAACATGCTTGGTAATTTTATCAAGCATGTTGTATACTCCTTTGTACCGCTATTGTTTTTTTTTTATTCCAATAAATTTTGCAGACTTTACATGGGTTTCCTTGTTTCACAAATTTAACGAATTTTTACTTAAAAGCCATGTCCTTCCCCGCTACGTGTGATGCTTTGAAACCACATGTGGCCCATAATTTTTGACTAATACAAAAGCTTTCGTGCAAGGCAAAATCGTACCTAGAAACTATTCGGTGTTTAACACAATTAGGCTGGACTATTGCTGAGTAGAGCACCAGCTAATAGCACGCTATTGAACGAATGTCGATGGATTACAAATGCAAACGTTGAAATATTTCTGACACCCTTTTTTGTTATCAATATATTTTGTTTAAATATGCCTAACTTCGCATTAATCTTTTCGTAGATTTACGTATTTTCATTTAAATTTAAGGCTAAATAGGTAGTTTGTATTTGAAATTTCCAAAATGCAACTCCAACAGTTCCATCAGCGAGCTGCACGTGCCTCATTGTTGAAAGATGGCTGTTAGCATTGCCAGCCGTAATCCTACCGACAACACTACTGGACCACGCACCTCCTACGTGGCACAACAATTGTGGACCATCCACGCAGCAGGAAGAGATGATATTCCGAAACTAACAATCAACTTCGAAAAATTCGTTTCAACAATGGTCCAAAGGGATGTTTTCGCTTTTTTCGAGGGGAAAAAATTTACCTAGAAATACGAAAATACACCTACGCGAAATCCGGATTAATTTCCTGTCTTTTCACACGTTTCTCATATTTTTAGCCTTCCTGAGGTTGGCGCTAATGACCACATAGTCGACGCGCCATTAAGCCTCAATCCCCCCCTTCCTACTTCAAGAGGAGAAGAGGTACATATATACCTATACATACATATATATATATACATATATATATATACATATATATAAACAGTTCTTAAATACCTCGTAATGATTCACCGTTTCCATTCCAAACTCAGGATATGTGCCATATCATACCTGGTATTTCAGTACTTCATAATACAGTATTGGGTCGCACAACTTATCAGAGGGAGAGGTAATTTTCTTATGGGGGGGATCAAACGTGGGGGAAGAGAGGAGTAACTGCTTTGGTCTTGTACTTTAATGAAACAAATTGTACATACCAGAAAAAACACATCGTATCACATTACTGTGTGATTGAAAACAATCGAGAAATGAAACATCATTAAGTAAACAGAAGATGGCTACTCAAAGTTTTACTGAGTATCATTGCATTTGCGGCTCTTCTGCAATTAACTGCAATACGCATGCGCAAAAGACCTCCTCTCCAGAACATTCTGTGACAAGAAACTCAAAAAGATAAATACGACGGAAAACAAACTAAACGTAAGCGTTTTATCATAGTAGGTGCTCAAAATGACCCCCCTCTGCCTCGATGCAGTTCCGAAGCCGCTGCTCCATGGACCGACGAACCCGTTCAAAGATTCCAGGGGTTGTGCGAATCTGGTTGCATCCATCCACAATCCTTTGGCGAAGTACATCAGCATTGGGAATTGGTGTACTGTACACGAGTGACTTTAAGTGTCCCCAAAGATAAAAGTCTAACGGGTTTAAGTCCGGAGATCTAGCAGGCCATGCTATTGGGCCTGCACGTCCAATCCATCTGTCAGGAAAGCTTCCATCAAGGTAATGTCGGGCCAAAAGGCTGAAGTGAGCAGGTGCACCATCGTGCATAAGCCACATTCGTGTCCTGACTGCCAGGGGAACGTCTTCCAGTAGTTGGGGCAAGTCATACTGGAGGAAATGGAGGTAGGTTTCTCCATTTAGGCGTCGAGGTAGAAAAAAAGGCCCTACCAAATGATCACCAACAATTCCAGCCCAAATGTTTAGACTAAATTGTTGTTGATGTCTAGATTGTTGTACCTCGTGCGGATTTGCATGGTCCCAAAGATGGTTGTTGTGATAGTTGAATATGCCATCACGTGTGAAGCCAGCCTCATCTGTAAACAGGATAGACGGCAGGAAATGAGCGTCTGCTCCACATTCATGATTCAGTCGCACACAGAACGCTCGTCGTGGTGGAAGGTCGGCCTCGCCAAGACCTTGGACACGTTGCAAATGGTAGGGGTATAGCAGGTTATGATGCAAAATGTCCCAAATCGTCGAATTACTGACACCCTCTCTGCGTGCAATGCGTCGTGTGCTATCCGATGGATTTTCTGCTATGTGCTGGAGAACTCTGTCTTCCAAGCCAACAGTTCGCACAGTTCTGGGTCTTCCAGAATCCGATGTCCGTCTCCCAAATGAGCCTGTTTCCCGCTGGTGGATACGACTGAACGTTCTAGCACATGGCAAATTCCTGTCTGGATACCTTTGAGCGTAGAGACGTCGTGCTTCCAATGCATTTCCATCTGCAAGACCATACATGTAGTGCATGTCTGCCAGTTCGATGTCTGGATACTCCATACTTAGGGAAGAGAACTACCGAACAGTAAACGTGAACAAAGGATCACAATGTCACCTTTAGATTTAAGTCATCAAGTGATTTAACAAACCCCTGTATTAACAAGAAGTCGTCTGTCAACCCCGAAATGTGGACTCTCCAAATGGTGTTCAAGGTCACCTTGTACAGATATGCGAATGTTCAATTTGAATTTGTGATTACAGTACTTTTTCGCATCACAAACGTTGTTGTTTTTGTCAATAAATGTTATTACATTCTGGAAGGGAGATCGTAACAGGGGGATAGCAACTAATGAATGGCAGAGCTTGCCCGCTGTAATGTAACTTTTAAGACTTCTAAGTTATTGTTTTTTAGAAGTTGGGTTTTCAAGGATTTTGTCTTTAACACTTAAAACTACAAAGAATCTGAGGTGGAGATTTACCTCCAAATCAAAACCAAGTTTATGCGATGATTTTTGTGGAAGCTGGAGCGTTAGACAAAGGCAACAAACAAACAAACAAATAAGCAACCAAATTCAAATGTGTGGGTTGAGTACAGTAATGTTGTTCTCGCCGCTTCGGCCAATGAAACAAGTGATCATCCGAATTCTAAGGATTCCCCCACTTTTACGTTTTAAGCTTCTTTGCTTGAAAAGTAGAAAACAAACACATTAAATCCCTCACTTTTAATGGCGAGGATACCCGATTGATAATGTTTGGTGCTATCCACAGAGATGTACGTACAGTAGTTGTTTTTTTTTGGAGGGGGGGGGGGCACAAACTTGGAAAACGATGTAACCTACTTGGTCTTTACACGTAATGAAAGAAAGTACAGTACTACTTTCGATTGTTTTCAATCACACGATGTGTTTTTTCTACAATTTGTTTCATTAAAGTACAAGACCAAAGCAGTTACTCCTCTCTTCCCCCACGTTTGATCCCCCCCATAAGAAAATTACCTCTCCCTCTGATAAGTTGTGCGACCCAATACTGTATTATGAAGTACTGAAATACCAGGTATGATATGGCACATATCTTGAGTTTGGAATGGTAACGGTGAATCATTACGAGGTATTTAAGAACTGTTTACCCCAAACCTGGGGTGGA
>JAHWFP010034165.1:13601-28951 GCA_023313725.1 Lithobius niger | reverse complement strand
CTGTAACTAAAGACTGGTGCATTTCCGGACCCATGTTTATAGGACTTTTTCTTCTTATCTTTGATCACACAGCGGACCCTCAAAATATTTGACACCAATTTCCGAACACCCTGTATATATATATATATATATATATATACCGACCGTAAATTTTTAACGAATAAGATACGGAAGTCGGAATTTAAGTTTTCGAGATTCATTCTAACGTGAGGTTGTACCCGTGATAAGTATAAGATTCAACGAATGAATCATACAAAATAGTTCTTTGATTTTTAATTATTCTTTCACTACACTCGTTATCTGGGTGTTGTTACAAATTTTCATGATAGGTTGTTTCTAGGCGTCAAACCATTTTTTTTATTATAATCATTAAACTTAAGAAAAAGTGTTTTTCCTTTTTTCCCAAACGTGAGCATCTAGCCATTTTTTTTGCAATCTGAAATGAAGTCGTACCATGAGCGTCTCTCCATTCGTATCCATTGGTAAGTTGGTCTGAAATGTAAGACACATGCTTCTATTTCTGATTAGGGTGGTAGTAACTAGGAAGTAAATTAAATTATGGGGGGACTGAATGATTTTGAAACCAGGAGGTAAATTTGGACAAAACGAATATAAGGTAGGTTGGGTGTAACTGTTTAGATTAGAATTGCCCATGATATCGATATCCACAAACATTTGTGTACTGTTTACGCTCATAACGTCAACAATATTTTCACTTTCTTGACTTCTTACGATGTTCCCAAGGCAATCCCAAAACTCGAACGAAGCTCTTATTACCATAAAAGGATAGTTCATGGTTTGGGTCACTAATTATCATGTCGGTTTTAAAGTGTTTAGATTTAACAGAATAGGAATTGCTTCCTTGAGTTGCCCATTTCTACTGTATCATCAATGATTTGAGAAATTTATTGAATTCGTCAATCTCGTAAGCCCCGGAGTGACTACCATTTTTTGCCAGGTCGCACCATCGTTTGTGGTGTAATGAATTTCATTATTATTTTAGATAATGTTGTGTATGCTGTTATATGTTTCTAACTTAAGCAGAGCCAATTCATAATTTTTTCAGAGTCCAAATGAATACACGTGTTTAAATTTAAAATTCTCATGTCAGTGTTTTTGCCAGTGAGAATAATTGAACATGATGAGTGCTATACTTGGAAATATAAAAAAAATGTATTATATTAATAAGGCGCAACTGGAAAAAAAATATTATCCGACTTCTACCAAAACGAAACCATATCGATGGAGATAGTTTTTTACAATGGATATGGTATGCAATGGATATGGTTCTTCAAATCGGGGAAGCGACTCGTGAACAAAATCATAGCTAACATGACCATTTAAACGTATTTACCCAGGTACCAGTATTGCAGCCGTTGAATTAAACTAAAGGAGTGCCTGGCTCGAGGAGATCCTGAGATAAATAAATTACACAAAGCGTGTTAAGAACACAATACATCCTACTCCGAAAGCTCGGATTTATAAGATCGTCACTCTGCCAGTGAAGTTCTAATTTCAAAAAATCAAAGAGTGAGAGAAGATCCCACTTTGGTTTGGAGGGACATGCTAAGTGTTGTACTGGTTAAATAAATACTAATGCAAACCTATTTACGTTGCCTTTTGGACTTATATGTCAGACTGCCTCAGAGGGTAATCGAACCCACGACCTTTGAAACCAAAGGCAGAGCTCCTACCACTGAGCCATACTGACACGTTGTAAAGGAAACGTTCATAGGCCATGACAGTATGGCTCAGCAGTAGTACCTCGGCCTTTGGTTTCAATGGTCGTGGGTTTGATTACCCACTCGGGCAGTGTGACATATATAGTCTGGCGATTGGACAGTGTATGTTTATACGTATACAAGTATGCACGTGTTAAATGCTGCCTATGGACGTTTCCTTTTTAAAAAAGGTTGTGTCAGTATGGCTCAGCGGTAGGACCTTAGCTTTTGGATTCAAAAGTCGTGGGCTCGATTTCTTGCTAAGTCAGTCTGACATAAGTCCAAAAGGCAACATAGACAGGTTTGCATCTGTATTTATTTAACTCTTGTTGAGCCTTCGGCTTTTCGTCTTTAATCTTATTTCACGTTTAGGTGTTCCATTGGTTTCACTTGGAGTGTGTCGCGGCATATAAGCATCCCTCCAGTGGCGTTTATGAAAGTGTATGTTTATATGTGCATAAGCACATGTTAAGTGCAGCCTATGGACGTTTCCTTATTTATTTAATTCTTGTTAAGCCTTTGGCTTTTCGTCTTTAATGTTATACTGGTGTTACAAAGGTTGCCCCAAACTTTTGCGTAGTGTACCAAGCCTAACTATGTACTGACCGAAAATTGTTCCCCAAAGAAAATAATATCACACCCCCCACCAACAATAAACACCAATTGAACTCTTAACTGGTAACTGACAACATATGATGCCACCAGAAATTAAAACTACAAAATTAGTCATATGTGAAACAAAACCCACAAGGGTGTAAGAACCTCCAAAGTTTCAGCCAATCAAAGTAGTCATATCAGAAGAACCCTAACCAAAAAGCGTTTTTCCTTTGAAAGTAGTATTATCACCCCCACCAAATAACGACCGCCAAACTAATCCCATCGACTATTATTTCAGAAGCTAAATGAAGAAATTGACCATTGCTACGAAGTACAGCAATGGTCAGGTTTTTCGTTTAACCTTTGACGTAATAGTAGATGGGATTAGCTTGGCAGTTGTTCATTGGTGGGGTGATATCACTACTTTCTAAAGTAACACTTTTCGATTAGGTTTGGTATACCATACCGTATCCTGGTGGCAGCAATTTTTTTCTGGTATCACTACTTTAATTAGCTAAAACTTGGCGAGTTATTTCACCCTCGTGGGTTTTGTTTCAGATAATACACAAATTCGTTTTTTTTTGTGTACATGCATTTCCATCTTACATTGCAATTCCTGAATCTGAAGCAAGCGAACGAACTCAACACTGATCTGTAGAACACATCTGGATAGCCTACCACAACGTGCAAGATTTGTTGTAGATACGGTAATGGAAGAAACCGTGTTATTTCAAAACTTGTGAAGTAATGGTGTTTTTTACGATTCTTATTTTTCTGCATTCCCACACTAAAATAATTTGCATTATGGGATACTATGACATATGGCTTTATGTAGTTCATGTTTTGCACAGGGCCACTAGCCATGTAGATAGGTCTCTCTAACAGTAGCTATTAAAAATTGGCTTAGCCATCCACCAGAAACCGAATTATCTCTGAAAATATTTGATGAAGAATTTTCATTTTCGATATCGTGTATTTAAGGCAACAAAAGTCTTTTGTCATGAAATTTCAGCCGAATCTGAACAAAATAGTGAACGTCATCATGTCCCAAACAAACGAACACACTCACAGACAGGTAGACAGACGAAGTCCGAATTCAATCGAGTATTCGTCTTCGAACGTTTCGCTCGCTCGGCCATTAAGTTGCGATCTCGCTGTGACTGAATCAAACGAGTACTAAATTCAAAGAATGGCGTGATTAAGTCAACCAACCAGATATTTCAATTTTATTTCTTATTTTACTTCTGTCAAGTTTCGCCAAAAGTAAGTAAAAATGACGTGAGGAGAAATTAATGAAGTTTTCATTTGCATTGACTGTTGGTGTTCGTCAATTCCTTGTATTTATTGTTGGATGGACAGCAATGCTTCACCATGAAATGGCTACTTTGTTTATATAGATGAGCAATTAACAGTCAAATGTTTATGACTGGAACAATTGACCCTAACTTTAAGCATGAACTTAACAATGAGTTTGCAGATTATTGTTTCAGGATGTATTCCATATAACAAAGCCATTTTTTGTGGCCGGAATTGTACATTAGCAGCTTTTTTTCAGGCGTGACATATCACACGTGAAATTTCTACCATAGATGTTGTTAAAGTTTCTGGCTACATGTGTGGTAACGTCAACACTAAATTGACTGCACCGATATATAACATCAGATGCTTGAGAATCATAATTAACGTAGGACAAATTTACAGATATTCGGTGTGAAGGCATGAATTTGTTAGCTTTTTGTGAGGTTCCATCTAATCTGCATTGGAACTCTCCACAGGGGTGACTCTTGCCACATTACAGCTCATACAAGCTACATTGACCAATCGTCATCTTCACGGAAATCTGGCACTTTGGGTTGAAAATATCTATTACCATTTGGCGGGCTTGGCCTTTCCAAGGAATAGGCTCGGTACTGCTGGCAAAGAAGTGCAACGTTCTCTGAGTTTATTATTGCAGCAGTAGATTGTTGGGCTCCATCTTGCAGAGGCGCCTAGCTGATAAAATTTGCAGCCTAGCTTTAGCGTGGCCTTCATGGTCAGGGTCATTGGCTTGATTATGACTCGTGTATGTTACAGTGTGACGGGAATTTGATCCTTGCATAAGAAAGGTGGCGTTCTGGCAGCAGTGGCAAAATATCCCCACCTGGAGCACCCTTGACACCTGAGTCCACGTGGATAATCAGACAACCTGGATGCAGTCCCAAAATGTGTTTAGTGAACTTTTAAAATGTAAGCAATAAGTGGCACGGCGTTGCTGACACTGTCTAGGTTGTCGACTGTGATTTGGTCAGCGTTGTTGGCTTTAGTATGGTTCAGCAGCAAACATTGATTCCCATGGTCCCATTTGTTGTAGTCGCAGATGACTCTTATACAAAGTACGACTGGCACCTCCACCCTCTTCTTGATTGTAGGCAGTGTAACTTCTATACTGGTAACCTTCATTGTAGTGTCGTTGGTTCCCTTTACTTCCGGAAACTGCATGTGCTATTGATGCCTCATTCATTCCTCTAAGTAAGCTAATCCTTCAGGCGTTCACATTTCTGGCGAAAGGAAGGTTCGGACTTCCGAACATGGATTGCACGGACTTTCAACTATTTTGATCACATGATTAATGTAAAATGGTGACCTGAACGGATGAGTGACTCCCTGGTTAAACCTAAGGAGAGGTGATGAATGCCTCTTAAAATACAAATGCACGTCTAAGTTTCTGTTTAGGCATGCCCGGTTGCCAGGATGTCAGTCATGAGTCCGCGTGCTCAGCTTCTGTCACATCAACT
Source organism: Lithobius niger (assembly GCA_023313725.1). Classification (NCBI taxonomy): domain Eukaryota; kingdom Metazoa; phylum Arthropoda; class Chilopoda; order Lithobiomorpha; family Lithobiidae; genus Lithobius; species Lithobius niger. The sequence goes on along the minus strand of JAHWFP010034165.1, from coordinate 23,859 downwards.
GTGATTGTTACGCAGATAGTCATTAGGTCACGTAGCTTACCCGTTTGCTCGAACATGTCTACTTTGGCATAGTCTTGGATCAGTTTATCCCACATATCCTTGGCGTAACTTTGTCCCTGAAAGGGCTTTGGCACTTAGGGTCCACGTAAGCATCAGCTTACATTCTGCATTGCACTATTCCACTCATGGATTTGTTTAGAAATGGCAGTGGCCGAATCAGGCAGTGATCTTTCAAGGATCTCAAGTGGCCAGAGCTCTTATCTTCAGCCAGACAGGTGAACCACGGCTTCCAGACCTAAAAGGAGACAAAACCATTCAAAGTCTGGATCCCCTGTAGTATCCCGGTTGACTCTGGAGAAGTCCATTGCGTTTTTTTTCTGGATGTATGGTGGGTGGCAGTCGACCCCATGCTTAGTGAGCCACTTTTGCACCTTATCATCAGTAGAACAATCATCAAGAAGGTGAAATAGAAGAGAGGGTGATGATTTGGTGCATTTCTTGGCACTGATTCGTTACATCACTTTTATTTAGTTTTAAAAATGAGAGGCAATGAATTGATCATCGTTAGCATAACAGCCATTTAATTTCCAGTAGTAATACCATAGGAGTCTAACTGAATATAGATCATTTTTCTCCTTTAGAAGGACAATCCAAAATGGAAAAAAAAAACGCGAGCTTTTCTCAGCTTTGCACGTAACAAGCAAATGAGAAATGTTATATATTTAAGGAACTGGTCATTATTATATGGCTAACAGAGGGACTAATGAGGAATTAAAATGTGACCCCCAAATATTCGATGACACCTTCTTAAATACCCTGAAAAAATCGTGACCTGCCCATTCAAGGTGAAAAATAATCTGTTTCCCCTCGAAGATTTACTTATATAAGTTAAGCAGCAATCTGGACTGACAATTTACAGGTATCAAGGAAAACATGCCTCATTTAGACCGACATGATAAGGTTGATTAAAAAGTTTTCTAGAAAACTTTAGACGGTGAGTTCCTAACCCCTTTTTGGTATATACTCCAACAATTAAGTTATTATGAATGAAAAGTTTCGGGAATTAAGTTATTATGAATGAAAAGTTTCGGGTATGTCCATACCCCTTGCACAATAAGCACCTAGTAGACAAAAAAGCAAGGGGCTAGGTTCAAAGAAAGTCATAGATAGTGTATTGAAAAAACTATGCAACATATTATTGATACTGACGACTTCAAACCTTGGGAGGTCTGGGGTCAGAACCTGAAATGGTTTTAGAAATTCATATTCTAAAAGGCATATTTACTCCGGTTTCGAGAATGTTTTTTTTTTGTGTGTGACCTTACCTATACCCCCCCCCCCCCCTGTTGGCTGGGGGTAGAATAAGCCCACCGTACCCCTGCGTGTCATAGAAGGCGACTAAACGGGAACCCAAGATTACGGTGTGCTAGTGTACCAAGGGTCTGCATGGCGGAGAGTTTTTGGTCCGTCTTTAACACTAGCAACCTCAACACTACGGTTTGCGACTGCACCTACGGTGTGTATGGCGGGCAGGTTTAACACCCATCACAAGCACTAGTCATAAAGAGGTGAAGAGAAATCCAGACAAACCGGGCCCGGGATGGCTGCTTAGAGGATGTTTGGGGGTTTGAATCCCGTTTTGGGTTTGATTCCAATTTGCCTATTCTGGCCACTGGGCTTTTCATCCTAATCCCCCAGCATGTTGGCCGTGTGCTGCAACCTAGTAATTCGTGGAAGCGGAGATCCTAGCTTTCGGGCTTTGGCTCCTTATTCCGGAGGACGGGTGGCCTGGGCGAGCCGCCTACGGTCAATCAGCTATGACCTTTCAGGTCCTGTCGATGTGGGCAGGTAGCTTGTGCTGTATCCATCTGCATCACGGACCCGAACTGTTTGGGTTATCGACGGAGGTGGTGTGTACGGCTTTCTTGGTAGCATCGCTCTCGGCATGCTGAGGCTGCCAGCTCACCGAGATAGACGGTAGTGTTAGCTTCCTGGTGCAGGGCCCTGGATATGCGGCTTCCGGCTCTGCATCACCCGAGTGCCGGGCGAGGTTTTCTTTTCTGGGGGGCGCACCGCCGCGACTTGTTTTTGCTCTCAGTGGCAACTTCTTCCCCCCTCCCCCGAAAAAATTTCTTTCCCCATCACCATTTCTTCGCCTCCTCACCGGACTAGCAAGCGCCAGAGGAGGGAACCCGAGATGGTTGGGCCTGATGCCCTGTTACCAGACTTAAGTAAAAGTCGGGACCAAGTCCCGAAGTTTCTGGTGATGACAGGCGATGGCCAAGATGTTACGCAACTCGTCCTTTCGCTGTACATAAAGCCCTGAAAGGGGTCTGTGGTTCTGATCCAAAGAGTGGCTCTCCGCTCCATTCTGGGGGATACCTTGTGGAGGTTGCAAATTATGCTTAGGCGAAGAGGCTTTTGAAAGCGAGTTCACTTGGGTCATGCCCAGTGCATGTTTAGCCACATCGTACTTTGAACAGCAGCAAGGGGTTTGTAACGTGCTTTGATTTGAGAGGTATCCGTGATGTCATATTGGACGAACTCAAGTCACAAGGCATTACGGCTGTGAGGCGTTTGGCACGGAAAGGCAAGAATGGTGCCCAGCCAACTTACATCTTTTTCCTGACCTTTGATACGCTTGTTGCACCCCAGCAGATTACTGCCGGTTCCCTGCAGTTGAAGGTAAGGAGTTATGTTCCAAATCCAATGCGGTGTTTCTGCTGTCAACGCTTCGGCTATACCAGCAGCTCGTGTAAAGGTAAACCTACCTGTGTTAGCCGTGCTCAGGCAGCCCATGAAGGTGCTGACTGTGCTGGCCCAGACCAGTGGGTCAACTGCGGGGGGTCAGCACCAGGCCTCTTCACGGGACTGCCGTGTTTATGTAGAGGAACCTCGTGTGCAGGAATTGAAGGTGAAGGACGTGCTTTCCTTCTCGGATGCCCGGAAGAAGGCCCGGCTATCAGCATAGCTGATGACCCGATCTTTTGCACAGGTGTGCAGTGCTTCATTGCCTGGCCCAGTTAGTGAGTCTGCTGATTTGGCAGATTTGCGCGCTGAGCTCTGGTCTTTGACGAAGACATTAGGCATGCTTGTTACTTTGTTGACCCAGCAACATCCATCTTTGCAGGTTCCTTTGGATTCTTCGGACCCGGTTGCTGCCTTGCCGTCGACATCTATCCAGCCTGCGAATGTTTCTGCTCCTGCTTATGTTTCTATAACTGTTCCCAGGCAGGTTAGGGCTGCAATTAAGCCTCCTCCCGCCCAGAGTGCACCACAGATAGTGTCGAATAAGAAGGCTCCTGCTGGTACAGCCTCAACACCACCTGTGAGGAACTCGTCACCAGAGGGAAGATGAAATGGTCGTTGAACGACCAGCTTGCTGAGGGGTCCCTTGCGTCCCCTCCACAAGTCGATACTCCTTTACCCAAGGAGCAGGAAGAGATTTCCTGTTCTGCTTCTCCTGAGCTTTTTCCTTCTTCCGAGGACAACTTTGTTCTGGACCTCACTCCTACCTTTGATTCGGGGGAGGATTCAGATGTTTTTGGATCGCCCAGGAGAGGAGTTGAGTAGGATGATTCAGTCATGAGCCCGTTCTAATGCCTGCGCATGCCATCGTTCAGTGGGACTGCCAAAGTTATCGGACCCTTGCAGAATAGGGTGTATCATATAGGTGGAAAAAATATTTTTGGAATATCTAATTTTCAATAGTGCGGAAAAGATATCTTATTGGACAAGTAGAACGTGTGAAAAATTTTATTGACATTGCTTAATATCTTCAGTTGCCACCAGGGCCTTATATTTCTCAAAATTCACCAAAAAATGACTGAAAAATTATACTTTTCTAAAAATATTAAAAATTAAAATTCCATTTTCTAATAGTGCGGGATTGTTGTCTCATGTGACTCTTGGCTTGTAAAAAAAAATTCATTGTTGTTAGTTAATATCTTCAGTTGCCGCTGGGGCCTTTTAGTTCTCACATTTTCATTTAAAAAAATGTAAAAACACGAATTTTGGAAAAAGCATAGATTCAGTTTATTAGGTGATTACACTCTTATTTATTGCTAACAGAAGTAAAGAGTTTTCTCGTGTAGGTCTTAGTATGTGTGCCAACGAAAATACATTAATTAAATAACATTTATGCCCTAACTTTGTACTCATGTTTAGAGTTGAAAGACTTGAAATTTTTCTTCGTGATGCAAGTCTTAAATGAAATGAATCATCTCTGTTTTTGCCGCCACATACTACAACTAAAGCTCTGATACAAACTTGGCACACCTCTCCATACCTTGGGTGTGGTAAGGAAACTTCTTCACATCTAGTACTTTCCTGGTGATTATTATCGCTCGAAGTATATCGTCTAAAATTTGGGCTGCGATCAGTGGCGCGGACAGGCGACACGCTTACCAATCTATAAGCTCAATATAGTTCTTTGCATTGAAATTCAGTACTGGTACCTTGAATTGGCGAATCTCATTAGGCAAAGTTGTTGATCTTGCTTTTAGGATGCGTAGTAATCCAAGTTTTCGCACGTGTAGGCATTCATCTTTTACCATTGCAAGCGGAATACTTTCTGGATGCCAAAGAAGCCATTTCTGGAGATGGCTGGATCGATAATAGCTTGTATTGGCACATATACTAAGACCTACACGAGAAAACTCTTTCCTCTGTTAGCAATAAATATAAGTGTAATCACCTAACAAACTGACTATATGCTTTTTTTTTTTACAAAATTCGTGTTTTTCCATTTAAAAAAATTAAAATGTGAGAAATAAAAGGCCCCAGAGGCTACAGAGGATATTAACCAATAACAATGATTTTTTTACGCAATCCAAAGGCCACATGAGAAAACTGTCCTGCACTATTAGAAAATAAAATTTAATTTTAAATATTTTTAGAAAATTATAGATTTTCAGCCTTTTTTGGTAAATTTTGAGAAATATAAGGCCCTGGCGGCAACTGAAGATATTAAGCAATGTCAATAAAAAATTTCATACGTACTACTTGTCCTATAAGACAACTTTTTCGTACCATTGGAAATTAGATATCCAAAAAAATGTTTTTTCCACCTATATGATACACCCTATTGCAGAAGAGCTGTGGCTGCTTTTGTCACATTGACGACCTCTGTGCTGCTGCCTCCAGGAAACTTGCTTTAATGCGTCGGAAAATCAAGTCCTATGGGGTTATTCTATCTACCGTCTGGATGCAGACCCTATGCAACGTGCACGTGGTGGTTTTGCAGTGCTGGTTCAACACTCTCAACCACACGCAAGTGTGCGTCTGCACACTCTGCGGTAGCAGTTAGGGTTTCTTTCCACTTCGATATTACTGTCTGTTCGCTTTATTAACCACTGGATGAGGTCTTTGGGGTTGGTGACCTGGAGGACCTGGTCCGCCAGCTTCCTGACCCTTTCCTCTTCTTGGGCGACTTTAACAGCCACCACGTCCAGTGGGGAGGACGTAATACTGACAACATTGGGAGGATCCTTGAGGAGTGGATGCTGAGGGGGTCCATTTGTGTCTTGAACGATCAAGCTATGCCACGCTGTAGCCTGGCCACGGGCAATTGTTCAGCAGTGGACTTGGCTTTTTGCTCAGCGGCAGTCCCAGTTCACTTCAATTGGGCTGTCACTGCCAATCTACATGGGCGCGATCACCTCCCCATTGTGTTGTCCACAACACGGGAGAGTTCAGTGGCTTCCAGGCCAGCCCAGTGGGCGCTTAAACTAGCTGATTGGTCAGCCTTTGCTGAGGATGCTGTTTTCCAGCAAGCGGTGCAGGACTTTATAGATGTGGAGTGTGCTTGTGTGTGTAAGGGTGTAACGGTTGCCCATCGCCTTCCATCAGGCTATTCTGTGTTCTCTGCAGAGCTTTTGGCTCTTGGTTTGGCGGTTGAATGGATCCTTGACCTTCAGGGCACGCATTTCATTGTCTTTAGTGATTCCATGAGTGCCCTAGAGTCCTTGGCGAATTACAATCCTCGGAACCCCTTGACACAACGTGTCCAAGCTTTGCTTTCCCGCTTGCCTGGCCAGCGGAAAACCGTGCTTTTCTGCTGGATCCCGGGCCATGTTGGGATAGCAGGGAATGAACAAGCTGATTCTGCTGCGAAAGGGGCCCTTTCTGGCCCTCTCGGTAGGGATCTCAGCCTAGTTCCCTCAGATGCCTTCCCAACTCTGCGTCTGAGGTTACACGCTTTTTGGCAAACCTTGTGGGACAGACAGGACGGTAATAAGTTACGGGCCATTAAAGGCACTGTCGAGGAGTGGCACTCGGCGTGTCACCGCAGTCGCCGTGAGGAGGTTGTGTTGGCCCGTTTGCGGATTGGTCACACCCGACTTACTCACTGTTTCCTTTTGCGGGGGGTTGACCCTCCTGAATGTTCTTGGTGTCGACGGCCACTTACGGTCCGGCACTTACTTGTTGATTGTCGCCATCTTGAGGGTGTTCGTCGTCGGTTCCATCTTCCTCATGACATTGCGCGTCAGTTGGGCAATAAGTCTGTCCTCCTGTCCGGTGTTTTTCAATTTTTGCAGGAGGTACAGATGTATGACAAGATTTAGATTAGGGGTTTGAATAACATCTGTGTAATGTGTGGTGCAGTGGCAACCCGGACCACTGCACTGTGACTGAGGTTAGCGCTAATGACCAAGTTGTCGACGCGCCATTAAGCCTCAATCCCCCCCCCCCATAGATGTGGATAAACGTTCAACTTATTTCACTGATGTAGTCCTTGCTGCTGCTCATGCTACTATCCCACGTACGTACAATCAGCTGCGACGGTTACCTGTTCCGTGGTGGACGCCTGCTTGTGGGCAGGCCATTCAGGCCCGCCGGCGAGCGTTGCGTGCATTTACGGTCTTCCCAACTACTGACAACTTTGTAGCCTTTAAGTGCTGTCGTGCCCGTGCCAGGTATGTTATCCGTGAGGCTAGACGTGCTTCATGGGCAGCTTATGTTTCATCGATCACACACTCTACGCCTTCTCAACAGGTGTGGTGAAAGGTGCGCCAGATCTCGGGAAGGAGCGTGCCTTCCTCGGTATCACAGCTAAGGGTGGCGAATGCCGTGATCTCTTTTGTGCCAGATATCGCTGATGTCTTCATCTGCATTTGTTCGGGTCTCGAGTGATAACCATTATGAGCCTGGTTTCCTCAGGATTAAGCGTAGAGAATAGGCTTACTGCCTAGACTTTCGTTCTGACGGGCTAGAGGAGTATGATTTACCGTTCTCCAGGCAGGAATTTGTTTCAGCTTTATCCAGATCGCATGATTCTGCCCCTGGGCCTGATGATGTTCACTATCAGCTGTTGAAACATCTGCCTCTTGCCTCCCAGCAGTTCTTGCTGGAGATGTTCAACCGTGTGTGGGCAGAATGCTCTATTCCAGATGCGTGGAGGACAGCAGTGGTCATCCCGATTGTAAAACCGGTCAAAAACCCTTCTGCTCCTTCCAGTTATCACCCAATCGCTCTGACTATCTGTGTCTGTAAACTTATAGAACGGATAGTCAGTGAGAGGTTGGTCTGGGTGCTGTAATCATGGGGATTCTTATTTGCATCACAGTGCGGCTTTCGACAGTTTCGGTCAACCATCGATCATCTGGTTGCCCTTGAATCAGATGTGAGGGAGGCTTTTTGCCTGCGTCAACACCTGGTTCAAGTTTTCTTTGACTTGGAGAAGGCTTATGATACGACCTGGCGTTATGGGATTCTCCGTAATCTCTATGACTGTGGCATGAGGGGACAGATGGCACTGTTCCTTTCTGCTTTCCTCTCAGGCCGTTCATTTTGCGTTCATGTCGGGGTGACTCATTCTCGCCCGTTTGTCTCTGTAATGTGTGGTGCAGTGGCAACCCGGAACACTGCACTGTGACTGAGGTTGGCGCTAATGACCAAGCTGTCGACGTGCCATTAAGCATCAATCCCCCCCCCCCCGTTTGTCTTGGAGAATGGTGTGCTTCAAGGAGGTGTTCTTAGTGTCATCTTGTTTGTTAAACGGATCAACCCCATTGCTCAGTAAGCTGCTGTTCCCCAGTCATTGTTTGTCGATGACTTCGGCCTGCGATTTCGGGCAGCTCGCATGCAGACAGCTCGCGAGTGGCAGCTATCGCTGGCAATCAACAAAGTCTCGACCTGGGTGGTCAGTAATGATTTCCGGTTTCTCCGGACAAGACTGTGTGCGTCCACTTTTCCCCCAACAAACACTGCACCCAGATCCTTGCCTGTACTTGGGATAGGCACAAATTCCTGTTTTCCCACGGGCACGTTTCCTGGGTGTTTCCTGGTGTTCGATTCTAGGTTATCTTGGATTCCACACTTGCATCAACTTGAACACAAGGCTTTGCGGGCGCTTAACATCTTGCGGGTTCTGTCGGGCACTACATGGGGTACCGATTGTACTGCCATGTTGTGCCTCTACTGAGCCCTTGTCCGCAGTAAACTAGATTATGCGTGCATGGTCTGTGGTTCGGCTATTGACTCGACTCTCCAGATGTTAGACACTGTGTATCATAGTGGCCTGCGTCTGGCGATTGGTTCATTTCAAACGTTTCCAGTGGTTAACCTCTATGCTAGGCCTCGGAGCCACCTTTGGCCATTTGTCGGCGACAACTTGCATTTCAATATGCTGTGCGTTTGCGTGCTGTGCAATCCAGTCCTGCTTGGTCCATGGTTTTTGGACCAGACTTGCGAGTCGGTAGAAGCAGGGTGGTTAAGAGTGATTTCTGCGATAGGCTCCACCAGTCCTGTCAAGAAATAGCCTTTGAAATACCCTGCATCTTGAGGCTTGGGGAATGCCAGTGGCCCCTTAACTTATCCCTAGTGGCATTTTCATTTTCGCTCTATCATCCCCTTGGCTTGTCCCTAGTGGCATTTTCATTTTCACTCTGGCGTCCCTCCCGAAGGGTTTCTCTCTACCAGCGAGGTACTTGCAGGAGTTCCAGTGACTGTGTTCTCAGTACGCCATTTATCAGCAGCTGTTTACTGATGGGTCGAAGTCAGACATTGGGTGCTTGTGTGTGTAAGGGAGTAACGGTTGCCCATCGCCTTCCACCAGGCTATTCTGTGTTTCCTGCAGAGCTTTTGCCTCTTGGTTTGGCGGTGGAATGAATCCTTGACCTTCAGGGCACCCATTTCATTAACTTTAGCGATTCCATGAGTGCCCTGGAATCTTTAGCGAATTACAATCCTCAGAATCCCTTGACAGAACGTGTCCAAGCTTTGCTTTCCCGCTTGCCTGGCCAGTGGAAAACCGTGCTTTTTTGCTGGATCCCGGGCCATGTTGGGATAGGTGGAAATGAGCAAGCTGATTCTGCTGCGAAAGGGGCCCTTTCTGGCCCTCTCGGTAGGAATCTCAGCCTTGTTCCTTTGGACGCCTTCCCAACTCTGCATCTGAGGTTACATGCTTTTTGGCAAACCTTGTGGGACAGACAGGACGGTAATAAATTACGAGCTATTAAAGGCACTGTCGAGAGTGGCGCTCGGCGTGTCGCCACAGTCGCCGTGAGGAGGTATTGTCGACCCGTTTGTGCATTGTTCACACCCAACCTCCTGAATGTTATTGGTGTCGACAGCCACTTACGGTCCGGCACTTCCTTGTTGATTTTCGCCTTCTGGATGGTGTTCGTCGTCGTTTCCATCTTCCACATGACAATGTGCGTCAATTGGGCAATAAGTCTGTCCTCCCGTCTGGTGTTTTTAAATTTTTGCAGGAGGTACAGATGTATGACAAGATTTAGTTTAGGGGTTTGAATAATATCTCTGTAATGTGTGGAGCAGTGACAACCCGGACCACTGCACTGTGACTGGCGCTAATAACCAAGTTGTCGACACGCGATTTAACATCAACCCCATCCCTTTTCCTATACAGGCCCAAAAATGTATAGCTTCCCTCCTGCCGAAAGAATCCATGACCAGCGAAGTTCCTCCAGCCCTATCCCTGGTAATAAATAATGATGGGTTTTCAATGGACATCCCAATACGAATGCATTATATTGTAGTGTAGACCAAGGTTTATGGACTAAGGCAGAATTGTTTGGTTAACACCACATACGGTAATTCTGATATGCAGGGTATGATAACCAGGACAAGCATGAGTACAATTTATTGTCACAAATTCTTGGTGGGTGGTTGCAAATAAAACAAATTCGTACATTAAATGCGAGTAGTAAATCACAGTCCAATTCCAGGTAGCAGAAAGTAAAAAGAAAGAGTAAGAACACACCAAGCCAGTACTGGTGGCGCCTACGTTACAGCA
>JAHWFP010034165.1:0-13201 GCA_023313725.1 Lithobius niger | reverse complement strand
CCACGTACTTAAAAAAAAATTACACCTTAATGTATTTTCGACAAATGCAGTACCACTTCACATAAAATTTGTGTTATTGTGCCATAACAGATTAGGGACATGAGAAACCCAACAAAGTACCCCAACTCCACTTTTGCTTTTAATAAACGCAGCTGTTTGATTCATCGTGTGAAATATATCAAAAACCAAAACTGGTAAAAGGGGCCGCCAAGTTCCGAATAGTTCGGCCCTTCAAAGGAGTGATATCAACACACCAAAACATTCACCAACTTAATCGCACCGAATAATACTTTAGACGTTAAATGAAAACTTGAACATTGCTACCAAAAGTAGCAATGTTATAGTTTTCATTTAACCTTCGAACTGTTATCACTCCTTTTTTTTTAAATTGTGTATTGACTCAACTCCACTGCCGTGCACATGTGTAATAAAGTGCCACGTCAACACGAAATTGGTTTTCAACAATTTGCTACTAGCTTTTGCCTATGCCGAACCATGCTCAACTTAGTCACCTCTTTATAGGATTTTAGTTTGGTTTTAATTTTGTTGTAATTTGTTTTATTTAGTTAGTTTTTGTATGTTGATATTACTCCTTTGACGAGCCAAACCACTCAACTTGGTGGCCTACTTACAAGTTTTTGGCTTTGTTTATTTTGCTTTGTTTTTACACTTGGTTTATTTTTCGTGAATTGGACGTGAATACAATTTCTTTGCAACGTTGTTTAGATTTATCGCGATACACTAGTGTGTGTCTAGGCACGTACATCAGTAGACACGTTCTTATTGTCCGAACTTTGGCGGTCCAATGAGAGACGATGCCGACAATACTAACAATGGTTATAACAATATTTTCGTACTTACGCGTCCTCCCACGCCATCCCCGTTACGCCCCCAGGCTCCAAACCATAAAAGGTACGCAGTTCGTATTGTACTGCACCCATTCGTCCAGTTTTATAGCTGGAAGCCTTCCCGTTATCTCGGAATCGATGAATTATCACCCTCTGGGATTTAACATGGGGATGAGCGGACTAGCTATCTAGCTAGCCAGTAGCTAGTAGTAACAGATTTGCAACGTTATTGAGGGTCAGATTTTGCATTGAAAGCAGCTTAGCTGGCATTCCTACACGATTTAATTTTTGTCAGGTGGGTCATTGCTCTCGAGTTCAACATAATTTAAGCTTTTGTACCGCATTATTGTTTTTCCCCAAGTACCTGTAATGTGCTTAACTATGCTTCAAGATATAAGACACTGACGCGCTACAACGGTTTACAACCTCGACAATTGAATTGATGTGATGTTTGTTGCCTAACTTGGCGTGACACACTAGCATGTGTCTAGATTTTCGCCAAATTTTTTTGATCTGCAATGGCCGCGCTAGACTAAACTTCATCCGAGATTTGTAACAGACACGGAAATTAGAAAATTGTAACCTAATAATTCATTATTACATAGGCCATCACTGGACTGAATTGTCCCACTCGAAGCACTCGACATTTTAACCGCACTCTATTTAAATGTATTTAGAACGCACCAATTCATTGGAGATAAGGCCTTCCTTTCAATGCAAAAGCCACGGGGTTTACTTGGAAACCTCCCCTCCCCCATTGTGGTTACTTGTGACCGAAAGCAGACCTCCCCCCTCCACCCCCCCCCCCGACCAACCACGTGGTTTTTGAATGGCCCCTATGTGTGCTTCTGATGAAGGCTAGTGAGAAGTACTGAACGAAATATCAAGATTTGTGATCCATAAGCAAGTTTCTAGCAAGTAAGTTTGTGCCTTTTCACTCGCCACCCATGGTGTTTCACCTTATGTTAAAGCAAGATGAATTCAATGCTGCATTGTAAAATCAAAAACACTTTGAAAGTCTAAAAACTCAGCCTTATCACAGTATAAAAGATAGATTAAAACAGGAGCTTTCTCTCAGTCTTATTCGCTTGGTCTTACTGAATATTCTCGACCGCCACCACATTGAAACCTGGCCCCTCTCACTTTTGTTAAGCAACCACAAGGTATGCGACCACTGTTAAACTGAACTTACAAAACATGGAAAATCCCTAAAGAGCAGAATTAACCTTTAACTTTAGTCTTTAACTAAATATCAAAATGGGAAAAGCACTGGAATGAAACCACAGATGACTTAAAGATAAAGTTGAATGAGGAATATGGCTCAAAGGTCGATTTCTCGAATATGAGCATCCAGATTTAGGAAGGAAAGTTGGACACCAACTGGCAGCAAAATGAGAGAGAGACACTGGACAAGTCATCCATAAAGAGTCGGCCACCACACTTTCCGTGAAGAAAGTGTTGTGAAGGGGTTGTGGAATAGAATGAAAGTGGCTTCAAGCAAAGTTCATCCAGGAAGATAAGTGGTAGAAGAATTCCGGAAAATGTTGACAAGCAGTGGATTTTGGTGATAGGATGGGGGCCAATGGCTACACGAACAAGAAAAGCCAGAGAGGGATGCGAATGAACCGAATCTACTTAAGCTACTGATGCCCTAAAAGGAAGAATCAGTTCGAAAATTAGGAACCGGTTGGAGGGAGTGCTAGAGTAGTTTTCAAATACGGAAAAAAATGGGCAACAAGATTGGCAAAAGCAATGGTGCAGTGGACACTAAAAAACCTAAGGGCAGTAGTTTGCTACAACTTGTATATTGTATAAGCAATGTGACCAGGTGTATGTGGGAGAGACGGGAACAAAACTCCAGAGCCGAATGAAATAGCATGATAAGAACGTAATTCAGTGCAATGAAAGAAGTGCTTAGGCAAAACATGCTATACGGACTTACAGCGAAGTAGACTGGGGAAAGAGTGCCATCAACGATAAAGAACATGAGTTATGGTATCAGTGGCTGTATGTAGGAATATAGAGTTAAGATTTTGGGCAACAGAACTATGGAGGGAAACAGAGGATCGGAAAAAGTGTGTGAATATAAGGAAGTGCGACACTGATGGGATGTTAAGGGGTTGTCTACGGTCTAGTGTGGGGTTATTAATTTTTTGTTTTGTTTGTTTTTTGTTTTTGGTGATCAGGGAGTTTTGTTTATGGCTTATTGTTTACTTATTTATGGTTCATTTTCTTTATTCATTGCTCATTGTACTAATTTCATACTTATAATTCTATGTTGTTTATATCTGTGAATTCATTTAGTTAATTTGTTGAATTATTTAGTTAAAAACTAAAATTTGTTTAAGTTATTGGTTAATTTTGCATTTTGGGTGGTAAGTTAAGTTTACAAGTAAGGTTTATTATTTATTTATTTATTTATTTATTTATTTATTTATTTATTTATTTATTCATGTTTATGTATTTATTAGTAATTTCGTTTATTTGGAATTTTTAATTGTTTGTATATTTATTTGGTAGCCTGTGGGTTTGTTATGTTTGACCTTACTGCATCAGAGGTTAAGGGAATATTGGTGTATGTGAGACGCCTGGCTGCTAGCAAGGCTGCTCTGCATTGCTTCTAGTTGCATAGCAATGGAGGGGTGAGCCAGGTTTGAGCGAAAGCTCCTGTGTTATTATATCTTTTATACTGTGTTAGGGGTGAGTTTTTAGTTTATGAGTTAACAGTGAGTGTGGTTATTTACAAGTTGTTGAGCCAGCATTCGACTTGTCAAAGTGGAGATTTGGAAAGGTGAATGTAATGGAAGATGCAGGAGTGTGGAAGCTGAAACGCAAGTGGGTGAACTGTGCCAAGATTAAGTTGAATGTACTGAGGGATTACCCAGTTTATTCCTCAAGTTTAAGAGTAAAGTCATTTGAATCCGGTTCAGAAAAAAGTTTGCAGGAGTGTGATACGTCTGAGAGATGGTAAGTTTTTATTGACTGTAGTTTTCTATTAATGCTCAAGAGGTGTGTGAGACTGAACTACACTTAATAGTGAGCGATGAGAAGACGTTGAATGTCAAGGAGGAGAAGAAGGCTAAAGATCTTTTGTGGTGGAAAATGATTAGAAACAGACACAAAAATAATTGGACATGGCGGGAAAACAATAGGATTCATGAATTTGAGCTTTTATACACAACTTCAAGCTGAGGCATCCAACGACCCTTGATTTTGCATTTTGTGTTTTGTGAGAGAGATTAAAAAAATATGCCCTACCCTTCTCTCTGCTACAAAAAAAAATCGGTCCTTATGCACGTTTTTGAGGTGGTAATTATATTACCACTGTCCATTTACGTACTACATGAATGTGGTAAATATATTACCAGAGCCTGTTCTGGTTATACAGTTACATGTTCAGAATTTCAAAATACAAACTTTTCCATCTTATTTGCAGTGGAAGGCTTTGAAACATGACACTGAATGTCATCTTGGTTCTTTACTGCATTTTTTGGCACTGCAGAACTTGCATCTTAAGTAGGACGTCATCAAACAATTGGCAATTTTCCAACCCTACCCCTTCGTTGTCAATTGCCTAAAACCACCTCCATTATTAAGTCCTACTTAATTTTATCTCCCTCCCACAAAAGTCACCAATCGTCATCCAAAGGTGAGCTCCCCCTTCTTGATGACATAATACTTGAATGCTTCCTAGGTGGGTATTACCACGTCCTGCCACCAAAATGAGGTATACACGCAAACTGTTGCTTACAACTACTAATTAGTAAGTAAAATTTAAATAGTCCCATTGTTGAAAGTCTCAAGCTTGTATTGCAAAGATTCAGAATTATTACCAACGGCAACTGATTTGCAAGCTGTAACAGTAATACCACTATAAGCAGGCAGTGGTGATATATTTACCACTTGCATATTTCTCAGCAGCATGTGAACAGGCAATGGTGATATATTTACCACTTGCATTTTCAAACAGAATCCATATAATTATTTCTAATTATAACTTTAATTATACACAGACGTGAGCTCTAAACCATCAATTTTCATTCAGCACACAAAAAAAACACTTATCAGAATTATTCCGAACGTACAAAAAACTTGTACCATGAACGCACTGGTCACCCAAAAATTTTAGCTCCCAAATGAAAAAAATCATAGAGTCTTTCAGATCTGGTCAACAAACAGCGCCATCCAACGGTGTTTTCAACAAATACTATGCTTTAATCTCACTGCTGTTCAAGTAGAAGTGGTAATATATTTACCACAGCCCATTTAAGGGTTAAAGCATCCTGAGCACAATAGTAGTCTACCTGCTGTCCTGTTAAGAAAGATTTCAACGAAGTGTTCTGCATCCTTATAACATTGGTGTACTAAATACCCTGTACAAAATTTCTATTTGTCGTTATTTGGAGAAATGCTTTAAAATATTTGTGATAATAAGTGTTTTTTTTTTGAAGTTATTAAAAAGTAACCGTGAATAAATTCACCAGGTGTTGGGTTCTATTTTTATTATTTTAGAGAAGAACATGTCAAAGGAATTATTATCTGCCCAAAGCACTAAAGAATATACCCTATACATGGATCCCCTTCGTGGAACAAATTATTTTAAAGTATGTTCTTTAATTTTTTTTGTCTAGTATTTAATTGATAAAAATAAACCGTAGCCAAATCATAGAAATGGTTTGAGTTGGTTTAGTGTAATGTCTAAAATAATTCCCTCGTGAGTATTGACCAAAATGTCAGATAGTTGCCGTCATCCATTTCCTCAATTTGCTCTACGTGTTTGGTGCTGCTCCACCCATGTACGACGAAACAGACATGCCCACGATCAGCATAGGAAGGTGCATGCTTCTGCAGTTAACATAGTACTATATAAGAAAATACTGCACTTCCCCTGAACTGAACTTGAACATGAAAATTTCATGTAATGTATTAATGTTGTTTTTCTGCAGCGTATTTATAGATTGCATGTCTGTATCTTGTACAACAGTGCCACAGTAGTGGTGTATAACAGAGTAAAAGTACTAAGCAGTAAGGATGAGATAACAAAAAACTTCCTAAAAAAACTTCCAGCGACTGACGCTCGTGATTTCAAAAGCAATTCAAAACAATTTCAAAATTATTTAACTGGAAGTGATGCAGTACCGATGCAAATACGTGCCTCTGTTCACTTCATAAATGTCTATAAGATCATGACCTGATGACAGTAGCGTGTCTTCTTCTGGGTTGACATTTTTAAACAGGTAAAGGGTAATCAGGCATAGTTAAGCTCAGTGGTGTAACGTAGGCGCCACCAGTATTGGCTTGGTGTGTTCTTACTCTTTCTTTTTACTTTCTGCTTCCTGGAATTGGACTGTGATTTTACTACTCGCATTTAATGTACGAATTTGTTTTATCCAATATTTGCAACCACCCACCAAGAATTTGTGACAATAAATTGTACTCATGCTTGTCCTGGTTATCATACCCTACATATCAGACTTAACGTATGTGGTGTTAACCAAACAATTCTGCCTTAGTCCATAAACCTTGGTCTACACTACGATATAATACATTCGTATTGGGATGTCCATTGAAAACCCATCATTATTTATTGCCAGGGATAGGGCTGGTGGAACTTCGCTGGTCATGGATTCTTCGGGCAGGAGGGAAGCTATACATCTTTGGGCCTGTATAGGAAAAGGGGGGGGGCTGATGCTAAATCGTGCGTCGACAACTTGGTCATTAACGCCAACCTCAGTCACAGTGCAGTGGTCCGGGTTGCCACTGCACCACACATTAAAGAGACAATATTCAAACCCATAAACTAAATCTTGTCATACATCTGTACCTCCTGCAAAAATTTAAAAACACCGGACAGACTTATCGCCCAATTGACGCGCAATGTCATGCGGAAGATGGAAACGATGACGAACACCATCAAGAAGGCGACAATCAACAAGGAAGTGCCGGACCATAAGTGGCCGTCGACACCAATAACATTCAGGAGGTTGGGTGTGACCAATGCGCAAAAGGGCTAACACTTCCTCCTCATGGCGACTACGGCGACACGCCGAGCGCCACTCCTCCTTTTCTAATAGTGCAGGACAGTTTTCTCATGTGGCCTTTGGATTGCGTAAAAAAAATCATTGTTATTGGTTAATATCCTCTGTAGCCGCTGGGGCCTTTCATTTCTCACATTTTCATTTAAAAAAAATGGAAAAAACGAATTAAAAAAAAAAGCATATAGTCAGTTTGTTAGGTGATTACACTTATATTTATTGCTAACAGAGGAAAGAGTTTTCTCGAGTAGGTCTTAGTATATGTGCCTAAAAAATACATTGATTAATTAATATATATGTTATAACGTTGTACTCCTGTTCAGAGCTGAAAGTTGGCATTTTTCTTTGTGATGCAAGTCATCCGTCTCTGTGTTTTTGCACCATATATTGCATGCAACTTAAGCCTCTGATACCAACTTGAAACACCTCTCCACTGCTTGGGTGTGGCAAGGAAACTTAGTCAATTCTAGTACTTCACTGGTGAATATCATCTCTCTAAGTGTCTCGTCTGAAATTCGGACTACGATTGGTGGTGCAGACAGGTGACACGTCTGCCAATCAATAAGCGCAATATAGTCCTTTGCATCGAAATTCAGTACAGGTACCTTGAATTTACAAATCTCTTTCGGCAAATTTGTAGATCTTGTTTTTAGGATGCATAGCAACCCAAGTTTTTTCACGTCTGGGCGTTCATCTGTTACTATAGCAAGCAGAATACTTTCTGAAAGACCATAGAAGTCATTTCTTGTGATGACTGGAACGATAATAGCTTTTAGTTCACTGCAGAGGTGATAGGATTAGGTAATCAACTGAAACAAGTGTCGAGCACCTTCTGCACATGACGGATTTACTCTTATTGTGAACCACATTATGCAGTATAACTTCATAACGAATTCTACAATCTTTCTCAAGTTGTTTAAATGGATCACTGCATTCAACGTAATATCCCAGGATTCAGTTTGCTCATCTGGCATGACATAGTTTTCCAGAATTTCTGCCGGGGGGGGGGATTGAGGCTTAATGGCGCGTCGGCAACTTGGTCATTAGCGCCAACCTCAGTCACAGTGCAGTGGTCCGGGTTGCCACTGCACCACACATTACAGAGATGTTATTCAAACCCCTAATCTAAATCTTGTCATACATCTGTACCTCCTGCAAAAATTGAAAAACACCGGACAGGAGGACAGACTTATCGCCCAACTGACGCGCAATGTCATGTGGAAGATGGAACCGACGACGAAAACCATCAAGATGGCGACAATCAACAAGTAAGTGCCGGACCGTAAGTGGCCGTCGACATCAAGAACATTCAGGAGGGTCAACCCCCCGCAAAAGGAAACAGTGAGTAAGTCGGGTGTGACCAATTCGCAAACGGGCCAACACAACCTCCTCACGGCGACTGCGGCAACTTGCCGAGTGCCACTCCTCGACAGTGCCTTTAATGGCCCGTAACTTATTACCATCCTGTCTGTCCCACAAGGTTTGCCAAAAAGCGTGTAACCTCAGACGCAGAGTTGGAAAGGCATCTGAGGGAACAAGGCTGAGATCCCTACCGAGAGGGCCAGAAAGGGCCCCTTTCGCAGCAGAATCAGCTTGTTCCTTCCCCGCCGGGTAGACTTGGTAGGCATATTCCCGTTGATACTGCACTGTAAATGTCGAGCAGTTACGTTTGATGTGTGTTTACAAAAGAAGGTGAAGTTACCTGAAATCGACAAGAAATGTTTATGCATTGATCAAAGCTATCTGCTCAACATTTACGGTGCAGTATCAAAGGGAATATGCCCACCAAGTCTAGCTGGATGAAATCCTGGAAAACTATGTCATGCCAGATGGTTGACCACTGCAAACAAATCCTGCAATAGTACTTTGAATGCAGTGATCCATCTAACAACTTGAGAAAGATTGTTGAAATCATTATGAAGTTACCGCGTAATGTGGTTCACAATAGGAGCAAATATGTCATGTGCGGAAGATGCTCGACATTTGTTTAAGTCGATTATCGTATCCCGTTATCTCTACAGTGAACTAAAAGCTATTATCGATCCAGTCATCGCCAGAAATAGCTACTTTGGCCATCCAGAAAGTATTCCGCTTGCAATGGTAAAAGAATGCCCACACGTGCGAAAACTTGGATTACTACGCATCCTAAAAGCAAGATCAACAACTTTGCCTAATGAGATTCGCCAATTCAAGGTAACAGTACTGAATTTCAATGCAAAGAACTATATTGAGCTTATTGATTGGTAGGCCTGTCGCCTGTCCGCGCCACCGATCGTTGCCCAAATTTTTGACGAGATAATTCGAGCGATAATAATCACCAGGAAAGCACTAGATGTGAAGAAGTTTCCTTACCACTCCCAGGGTATGGAGAGGTGTGCCAAGTTTGTATCAGAGCTTAGGTTGTAGTATGTGGCGCCAAAAACAGAGATGGATTCATTTCATTTAAGACTTGCATCACGAAGAAAAATTTATTTAATGCATTTTCGTTGGCACACATATTAAGACCTACAAGAGAAAACTCTTTACTTCTGTTAGCAATAAATATAAGTGTAATCACCTAATAAACTGAATCTATGCTTTTTTCCAAAATTCGTGTTTTTACATTTTTTAATGAAAATGTGAGCACTAAGAGGTCCCAGCGGCAACTGAAGATATTAACTAAAAACAATGAATTTTTTTTTCATAAGCCAAGGGTCACATGAGACAACAATCCCGCACTTTTAGAAAATGGAATTTTAATTTTAAATATGTTTAGAAAAGTATAATTTTTCAGTTATTTTTGGTGAATTTTGAGAAATATAAGGCTCTGGCGGTAGGTAACTGAAGGTATTAAGCAATGTCAATAAAATTTTTCACACGTTCTATTTGTCCAATAAGACAACTTTTCCGCACTATTGGAAATTAGATATTCCAAAAATATTTTTTCTACCTATATGATACACCCTATTCTGCAAGGGCCCAATAACTTTGGCAGTCCCACTGAACGATGGCATGCACAGGCATTAAGACGGGCTTATGACTGAATCATCCTTCTCAACTCCTCTCCTGGGCGATCCTAAAATTTCTGAATCCTCCCCCGAAACAAAGGTAGGAGTGAGGTCCAGAACATAGTTGTCCTCGGAAGGAGGAAAAAACCCAGGAGAAGCGGAACAGGAAATCTCTCCCTGCTCCATGGGTAAAGGAGTATCGACTTGTGGAGGGGACGCAAGGGACCCCTCAGCAAGCTGGTCGTTCAACGACCATTTTATCTTCCCTCCCAGTGACGAGTTCCTCACAGGTGGTGTGATCAAAGTACGTTACAAACCCCTTGCTGCTGTTCAAAGTACGATGTGGCTCAAAACGCACTGGGCATGACCCAAGTGAACTCGCTTTCAAAAGCCTCTTCGCCTGAGTATCATCAGCAACCTCCACAAGGTATCCCCCAGAACGGAGCCAAGAGTCACTCTTTGGATCAGAACCACAGATCCCTTTCAGGGCTTCATGTACAGCGAAAGGACCGAGATGCGTTACATCTCGGCCATCGCCTGTCACCACTAGAAACTTCGGGACTTGGTCCCGACTTTTACTTAAGTCCGGTAACAGGGCATCAGGCCCAACCATCTCGGGTTCCCTCCTCTGGCGCTTGCTAGTGCGGTGAGGAGGGGAAGAAATTGTTATAGGGAAGAAATTTTTCGGGGGAGGGGGGAAGAAGTTGAAACTGAGAGCAAAAACAAGTCGCCGCGGTGCGCCCCCCAGAAAAGAAAACCTCGCGCGGCACTTGGGTGATGCAGGGCCGGAAGCTGCATATCCAGGGCCCTGCACCAGGAAGCTAACACCGCCGTCTATCTCAGTGAGGTGGGAGCCTAAGCATGCCGAGAGTGAGGCCACCAAGAAAGCCATACACACCACCTCCGTCGATAACCCAAACAGTTCGGGTCCGTGATGCAGATGGATACAGCACAAGCTGCCTCCCCACATCGACAGGACCCGAAAGGTCATAGCTGATTGACCTTAGGCCGGCTCGCCCAGGCCACCCGTCCTCCGGATAAGAAGCCAACGCCCGAAAGCCAGGATCTCCGCCTCCACGAATTACTAGGTTGCAGCACACGGCCAACATGCTGGGGGATTAGGATGAAAAGCCTAGTGGCCAGAATGGGCAAATTGGAATCAAACACAAAAGGGGATTCAAACCACCAAACAACCTCTAAGCAGCCACCCCGGGCCCGGTTTGTCTGGATTTCCCTTCACCTCTTTATGACTAGTGCTTGTGACGGGTGTTAAACCTGCCCGCCATACACACCGAGGCGCACTTGCAAACCGTAATGTTGAGGTTGCTAGTGTTAAAGACGGACCAAAAACTCTCCGCCACCCTTGGTACACTAGCATACCGTAATCTTGGGTTCCCGTTTAGTCGCCTTCTATGACACGCAGGGGTACGGTGGGGTTATTCTACCCCCATATCCAATGGGGGGGGGGTGGTATAGGAAAGGTCACACACAAAAAAACATTCTCGAAACCGGAGGAAATATGCCTTTTAGAATATGAATTCCTAAAACCATTTCAAGTTCTGACCCCAGACCTCCCAAGGTTTGAAGTCGTAAGTATCAATAATATGTTGCATATTTTTTCAATACACTGTCTATGACTATCTTTCAACCTGGCTCCTTGGCTTTTTTGTCTACTAGGTGCTTGTTGTGGAAGGGGTATGGACACATACCCGAAACTTTTCATTCATAATAACTTAATTGTTGGAGTATGTACCAAAAAGGGTTTAGGAACTCACTGTCGAAAGTTTTCTAGAAAACCTTTTAATCAACCTTATCATGTCGGTGTAAATGAGGCATATTTTCCTTGATACCTGTAAATTGTCAGTCCAGATTGCTGCTTAACTTATATAAGTAAATCTTCAAGGGGAAGCAGAATATTTTTCACCTTGAATGGGCAGGTCAAGATATTTTCAGGGTATTTAAGAAGGTGTCATCGAATATTTGTAGGTCACATTTTAATTCCTCATTAGTCCCTCTGTTAGCCATATAATAATGACCAGTTCCTTAAATATATAACATTTCTTATTTGCTTGTTACGTGCAAAGCTGAGAAAAGCTAGCGGTTTTCTTTCCATTTTGGATTGTCCTTCTAAAGGAGAAAAATTATCTATATTCAGTTAGACTCCTATGGTATAACTACTGGAAATTAAATGGCAGTTATGCTAACAATGATCAATTCATTGCCTCTTCTTTTTAAAACTAAATAAAAGTGATGTAACGAATCAGTGCCAAGAAATGCACCAAACTGCCTTCCAATTATCACCCTCTCTTCTATTTCACCTTCATGCTGATTGTTCTCCTGATGATAAGGTGCAAAAGTGGCTCACTAAGCATGGGGTCGACTGCCACCCACCATACATCCCGACTTCTCCAGAGTCAACCGGGATACTACAGGGGATCCAGACTTTGGATGGTTTTGTCTCCTTTTAGGTCTGGTAGCCGTGGTTCACCTGTCTGGCTGAAGAAGAGCTCTGGCTACTTGAGATCCTTGAAAGATCACCGCCTGATTCGGCCGCTGCCATTTCTAAACAAATCTACGAGTGGAATAGTGCAATGCAGAATGTAAGCTGATGCTTACGTGGACCCTAAGAGCCAAAGCCCTTTCAGGGACAAAGTTACGCCAAGGATATGTGGGATAAACTGATCCAAGACTATGCCAAAGTAGACATGTTCGAGCAAACGGGTAAGCTACGTGACCTAATGACGATCGGCATGACAATCACAGATGATGTGACAGAAGCTGAGCACGTGGACTCATGACTGACATCCTGGCAACCGGTCATGCCTTAACAGAAACTTATACATGCATTTGTATTTTAAGAGGCGTTCATCACCTCTCCATAGGTTTAAGCAGGG
Organism: Lithobius niger; assembly: GCA_023313725.1. Lineage (NCBI taxonomy): Eukaryota > Metazoa > Arthropoda > Chilopoda > Lithobiomorpha > Lithobiidae > Lithobius > Lithobius niger. Next base: position 437 of record JAHWFP010034165.1, on the reverse strand, counting down.
GGTCACTCATCCGTTTAGGTTGCCCTTTTACATTACCAAGTGATCAAAATAGTTGAAAGTCCGTGCAATCCATGGTCAGAAGTCAGAACCTTCCTTCCGCTACAAATCTGAACGCCTGAAGCATTAGCTTACCTAGAGGAATGAATGAGGCATCAATAGCACATGCAGTTTCCGGAAGTAAAGAGAACCAACGACACTACAATGAAGGTTACCAATATAGAAACTACACTACCTACAATCAAGAGGAGGGTGGATGTGCCAGTCATACTTTGTATAAGAGCCATCTGCGACTACAACAAATGGGACCATGAGAATCAATGTTTTCTGCTGAACCATACTAAAGCCAACAACGCTGACCAAATCACAGTCGACAACCTAGACCGTGTCAATAACGCCGTGCCACTTATTGCTTACATTTTAAAAGTTCACTAAACACA
>JAHWFP010034164.1:0-10597 GCA_023313725.1 Lithobius niger | reverse complement strand
CGGCCCGTATAAATCGTTAATTAATAGGTATTTTACAGGTTCTGCGACCTATAGCTTTAATCAGACAGAGAGGTCTGTAGAGCAGGGCAACAAGATGAATAACGTCCAGAATGTCAAACTTCTTTACTGATTGTAGCCTACTAGCCTGTCACCCGTTATGGTCATCCTCAAAGCCCCAAGGTAGCACAATCATCAGACACGGATTCTTCCATCATAGTGGGAAGCTGATAACAAGAGTGATTCAAGACAGCGGGCTTGCACGCGTCCCTTAGAATCTCACGCCTTGGGCAAGAGCTTGTTTAAAATAAATCTGGGCCTGGTATTCACGATGTACTATGGCAAACTGTGAAAGCTAAGGAAACCCTTTCAAAAAAAAAAAGTCTCAGGAAGGATGAAAGAAATCTTTTGTACCACCTTAGAAATACAAATTTGGGTTTGATAGTAATCCAATACTTTTTTTCAAGATTCATCAACATCACAAAAAATAACTTGTACCTAATATTGTTGCTGGTCTCTGCAGATCACGAATCACATTGGAAATACACACAAAATAAAATAAATCTAATGATTATGACACAGTTGCACTGCAGACCAAAAGCTTAACCTGACCATATCCCACACTGACCAAGGCATTTGCTTCATGTCATCCTGAGCTATTATGCTATGTATATGACAAACACAAACCTAGACAGAACACTGCAGACCAACTATGGACAATGGTTTACAAAAATGATGGATCACGACACCTGAATAACGAGTTGGAGCTAGCGCGCGAGTTCAGGCCGAGGGCATTGTTTGCAAGCAGAAAAAGTTAAGCTACATCTTGAATAGGTCGTCTGTAACATATTTACACAAACATAATGGACTTACGTCATCAGTGAAGATCTCAACAAATCGTAATGAATGATTAGTTTCTATACACATGGTTTCTTCACCGTATTAATTCATCCTCACGGTCATAGCTGCTCTCACTGGCCGAAGGAGGCTGATGAGTCAAAATGCCATAGGAGGCGGCACAACGATCCTGACTGCCAGCTGCCAAGCCGCAAAGTCTCTTGTCCAACCCCTTTATATCACAGATGGCTGTAGGGAATCTATCACACTGCTGCCTGGCGTCAAAGCAGCAGGAAGACAGAGCACGTGGGTCTTCCCCGCAGTACCTTGCCCCATAGCTGATATTTCCTTGGTTTCCTGAGTCTAAAGACTGCTCAGCAACCGTGTACTTCATTACACTGCTTTGACTTTCTCAGTCCCGAGCCTCAGGAAAATGTTAGGTTGGTTTTCTTGCGTACTCGCTTGCCGCTGCCCTCTTCCAGCAAGTACGTGAGATCTATAGGCTGTTTCCCAGGGATACTGGCCAACAACTTTAGCAAGATGGCATTCAGGTTTTCTTTTTGCTTTAAGCGCTGCAAAGTAAACAAAACCACAAATGTTAAAAGCCAAATACATTTAAAGCGCAATGCACATCCTGGCAAATTCATACTTCAACAAATAGGTGTAGCAGTTTCAAATTTAATGAGCTCTTTTGTAAGTTCTCTTGTGAGTTGAGTCTCTCACCATAAAACATTTGGGCAACAAGCAAGTACCCCTAATGAATATGACAAGACCAGCGTATGAAAACATCTACCAACTCGTGAAGTTGAATCTGGCCGCCATCCTGGATAACAAATACGCAGTTCAGATAAAACATCCGGTATAGATCACTGATGTCAGCAGCGTTTGCTTTCGAAAAATTTTCTCTCCTTACAATATAGAGACCATTTGATTTCCCTGGTGCACGGAACTTAAGGAAGGTGAACTATGAATTTTCACTTAAATTTGAAGAACTGCTGCCATGTTCCCCTATTGTGGTACAGTGTTTTTAACTGTTCTAGATCACAGTATAAGACTACGGACTACTGAAAGAAAATTTTGCAATGGAATGATTTCATAAAGCGAAATAAGCCAATGTAAGTTGTTATTCCTTGTCTATAAAACAGCAACTTTATGAATATTCTGATTCCGCATAAGCAGAGTGTTCGGATAATCTAGGTTCAGATAATCAAGGTTTTACTGCACTTGGAAATTGGCGTCATGGGATCGGCTAGGAGCGCGTCAAGCCTTCAGATATACTCAGAATTATAAAGCATTGGCATCGATTGCACACGCGTGACAGTTGTCTGGGACTTTACCTCCAAGCCAAGAGGACCGGAAATCGAATCACATTACTAATCTATGTACACAGCGGGCTTCAGAAAAAGATCAGTCCATTTTAAGTCCTAGCACTGAAGGAGTTAAATTTCTAAAAAAAAAGACACTGCTTTATGCAAGGTGACAGTTTTCGCTGTTATTTCATAATGGAACCTCTAAAGACCAGCTTGAACCATTGAAAAGCTTATCCAAAATACTGTACTGATGTGGTCAACTGCCTAGGGAGAAAATCTGGGGCCCAAAACCGCTGCAACAAGGAGATTTAGAACGCCAAATACACAATACGAGTAAATAAGTATAATAGCGGGGAAAAAGGCAACACATGCTTTTTTTTGCCAAGGCCTCCTCCCCTTACTCTTGCAAGTGGGGTCTCCTCCTCTTCGGAGTCATTGGTTTTTCGGCCAACTCCAACACAAGTCCTTCCATCTTTGCATGACTCATCTTCAGCCAACTGAGAGCGTTCAGCAGACGTCAGTCGCTTTTTATATGCGTCTGGAACAGTATGAGGCTGTAAACCAAAAGAAAAAAATGTCGATTATGTTAACGTGCTTAAACATTACTGCTATGTAAGAAAAAAAAAGTAGAGCAAACCAAAACAAAACATTAAAACAAAGTTAAACGGCCATTCTTCGATGTTGGATGTTCGCTTCATACAATATCACAAATTATTTCTTGAAGGTTTTGCTTAATAACCATCATAGGGGGACAATCCCGATGATCGTATGAAACTTGGTACATAGCGTTGTAAAGACATACTAGCTGTCCCACCCCCATGGCCCCCCCAGGACCCCACCCCCCCACATCCTGTGCCTGTCTGCCAGCCTGTGTTTACTCCGTGCATGATGCGTTTTCTCCGTGCATTAGCCAATCACATATAGATATTTTCATTTCTGATATTGTGCCATGATGAAAAAAAATATTATGTCAGTGTCCATATTGTTTAAGCCAATATGGACAAACTTTATACCAAATTGAAAATAGAACATTTTGCTGGCCCCCAGCCAGACCGGCTAAAAATGGTTTCTTTGTGCCTAAAACATACTTAACCTGATAAATTAGCATTACATTCCTCGAATGTGATGTTCCCCTGGAGGTTTCTTGCGGTGCGCAGGCGCCTGCTTGCATATCCCTACTGTGCATGTGCGTGGCAGTACTCCCTTATAAAAGCGTGAGCGCGGACGCTTACGGCATTCATTTTTCTCTCAAGGCGGTGACTCGAGAGGGGAGGTAGGGCGGGAGTAGGTTAAGTATGTTTTAGGCACAAAAACCATTTTTAGCCGGCCTGGCTGGGGGCCCGCAAAATGATCTTTCTTTGTTGCCAAAACATCTTAACCTGATAATTTAGCATTATCAGTAGACCTCGTCAAAATTTGGTGGCGGGCACCGTCCTAACGAGCGCCCCGGGATGCAAGCAGGCGTTTTCCCCCAAATAATTTTTTCCTGGAAGAGAAAAATTAGCACTTTATTCAGAACAGGTGAAAACAGGAACTTGGACCTCTTTCGTAGGATTTGAAGGCCCTGAAAAGGGCTGTTGTTTGGGTCTTGCTTCTTTCTGGATGACTTGCTTCCATCCGGATGGCTTGCTTCCATCTGGGTGGCTTGCTTCCATCTGGGTGGTTTGCTTCCCTCAAGGATGGCTTGCTTCTATGTTCTGAGTGCTTAATGGGGGGGTTGACTACAGTTCTGGCTGCGGCGATTGGTCCCAGCCGGTGTAGGCCTGATTCTTCTCTTGACATGTCCCTGAGGTAGTGGGAGGTAAAGGTTGATTGATGGCGCCAAGACGCTGCTGCTAGGATTTCTTCTGTTGGAATGGCGTTATGGTGGGCCCATGATGTGGAGATAGCTCTTACTTCGTGAGCCGTCACTCTCATGCTCTCTTTTGGAGTTTTGTCGTAGGCTGCTTCGATTGTTTTCTTAATCCATCTTGATACCATGGCGGCTGATGTTTCGCCCATTCGAGGATCAATTGGGAGAAAAAGTTGGTTTCTTCCTCGGCGGATGTCTTCGTGGCGAGTCCGGGCTAGGTAGAAGCGCAATGCACTGACTGGGCAAAGAAGGCGTTCTGGTTCGTTACCAACTAAGGTGGATAGAACCGGGAAAGTGATTGGTTTCGGTGGTTCCGAGGGCTTTTGTGTTTTTGTTCTGAATGTTGATCTTGGGTATAGAGTAACAGAAGAAAAGTTGGGGCCAAAGATGTAGTGTGCTGGGTCCGCTGAGAGGGCTTGGATTTCGGAACATCGTAGGTTGGCTGCAAGAGTGACGAGGAAGACTGTTTTGCGAGTCATGAGGTGAAGGGATGTATCCTGAAGGGGTTCATATGGTTCACTTATTAGGGATTGGAGCACGAGGGAAAGGTCCCAATCTGTTATTGACCTTCTGGTGGTGGGTCTTTCATTTTCGTAAGAATGTAGAAGCGCCGAAATGTGGTAGTCTTCGAGTAGGTTCGTGCTGTTGGCGGCTTTGAAGACGGTGTTTAGGGCAGATCGATATACCAGGATTGTGGAGCCTTTGAGTTTGTCGATGTTGAACAGGTCTCTGAAGAAGTTTAGGAGGGTGGGAAGAGGTGGGTTGATAGGATTAGCTTGTTTTGTGATACACCAACGAATCCATTTAGACCAGTGGCTGTCGTACATCCAGTTAGTGGAATCCCTGGTTACCTTTCAGGCGATGCATTCGGCCTCTTCTCGATGAATTCCAGACTTTTTGAGGAGTTTGATGATAGTAGCCACCCGTGTAGGTTGAGGTTTGGTATATTCTGGTGTAGCTTTGTTCTTCTCTGTTAGGACAGAAGATCTGGTTGATGGGGTAGACTTCTGGGAGTGTTGACTAGTAGATCCAGAAGAAGCGGGAACCACGCTGACGATGGCCAGAGGGGGACTATGAGTAGGAACAAGCTCTGGCTTTCTTGGATCTTTAGAAGAACTTGTGGAAGTAGTTTGAATGGGGGGGAAGAGGTAGGCAACAGGTTTTGCCATGGAAAGTCAAGGCATCTACTGCTACTGCTGATTCGTCCGGGATCGGGCTATGTAGAGGGGAAGTCTGGCATTGTGCTTCGTGGCGAACAGGTCTATCATTGGAACACCCCAAATGGTGAAGAGAGATTCGCAAATGGATTTCTTAAGGCACCATTCGCCCGTCGGTGGTTTCTGGCATGACAGAGAGTCGGCAATCACATTCCTGTTGCCTGGGATGTGGAGAGGAAGGAGTGTGATGTTGTGCGGGATGCAAAGGTCGAAGATCTCCGACGTCAGCTTGTGAAGGGATCTGGATTTCGTTCCTCCTTCCTTCCTTATATAGGCTAAGGCCGTTGTGTTGTCGGACTGGACTTGTATTGTCTTGTTTCTTAATTTCGGAAGAAAATGGAGTAGGGCGAGAAGAATTGCTCGAAGTTCGAGGGAGTTGATGTGTTCCCTGCAGGTTGGGGGCCAAAGACCCGAGGCCTCTTGAGTGCCAAGATGGGCACACCACCCGGTTGTCGAGGCGTCCGTGAAGATGAGCAGATCGGGATGTGGCTCGTGAAGAGGTTGTGTGTTTGTGAGATTGATGATGTCCGACCACCAAAGGAGGGAGTCCAGAGGAAAATCGGGAGTGAAAGGTATTTGTTTGTCCGGGCGGTCCTGATTGATTGCAGGGTTGTCCATGCAGTGGTGGTGAAACGGTCTTACCATCCATCGGCCGTAGGGGACGAGGTTCGCCATCGCATCCATCTTTCCGATGAGGGAGTTTAGTTGTCGGGGGGAGAAACTTGTTTTTGACCGAAAGAGGCGGGCGTGGAAAAGAAGGTCTTCTATCCGTTCCAGGGACGGGGCAATACGTGTTGTGCGGAGGTCGAAAGAGGCTCCGAGGAAGGTGAAGACTTGTGATGGTATTAGGCGAGATTTTGAGTAGTTTATTCCGAAGCCCAGTCGGTTTAATAGGGAAATAGTTTTGTACTTGGTGCGTTCCAGTGTGAGACGGTCCGGATTGTTGAGGGCCCAGTCGTCCAGATAGGCGTTGGCCTGAATTTCGTTTTGGTGTAGGCTTGCTAAGATTGGTTTGAGAACCGTTGTGAAAATCCTGGTGGCTGCGTTCAGGCCAAAGGGAAGACAGCGAAATTCGTAAACTTCTTGGTTGTAGATGAACCGAAAAAGGTGCGTGATAGCCGGGTGGAGTGGGACATGGAGGTAAGCATCTTCCAGGTCGATCGAGATTGCCCAGTCGTTTTGTTTGAATGAAAGACAAATTGATTCGAGAGTTTCCATTTTGAAGTGGTTGTTTAGTATGTATTTGTTGAGAGGTTTCATGTTGAAGATTAGACGGGAGCCTCCTAACTTCTTTGGTCGGGTGAAGATGGAACTGTAGAGCCCGGGCCTGGCTTGTTGCATACCCGTATTGTATCTTTCCGAAGGAGTTCTGAAATTTCGAAGGAAAGTAGTGGGGTTACTGGTGGAGAGAAATCCCATGGCGGTGTCGGCAGGAGCGGGGGTTTTAAAATGAATTCCGGATGAAAGCCGTGTTTGATGATAAAAAGGACCTCTGTGTTTGATGTTAATTGTAGCCAGGCCGGGAGAAATCGACGTAGTCTTGCGCCGACTGGAAAGCGGGACGGGTGAAAGACGTCATTGTTGTTTTTTTCGAAAGACGCTTCTGTCCTCTGGTGACGAGTGGCGGCTTCGTCGGTCTGGAGTAGCGGCTCGCTTCTGGTTGCGCTGGCCGGGGCGAGAGCGAGGCTGGTCCGCCCGGAAGAGCTGCGGGTTTCTCGGGTGAAAGTCGTTGGAGCGAGGCGATGGAGCGGGAGTCGTAGACCTGTTCCAATTATCTGCGGGGAGGCGAGGAATAGGTTGTTTATTCTTCAAAGCCGGGCGAAAGTTGGAAGAGATTTGTTTTAGTGGTTTCGGTTTCCTAGAAATGTCTAAGTGAGGGGCGAGAGTTGGGATTAAACCACGGAAGAGCGTGTCCGACTCGTGGATGGGCTGATTCCGGAGACGGTGCATCGTGGAGATGTTGAAGAGAGCTCTAGTGGCCCAGTTGATGGAATGATAAGTGACGAAGCTTGCCTTCTGAAAGAGCTGCGTGATTAGGGATGAAAGATTGCGTAGTTCTTCGGGACTTGCATCCGGGATAGTTTCTCGCACAAGGCGTTCACTGCAGTGTTGAGAACGTCGGCTTGTGACGCGGCACGGAGACTTAGCCGTAAGCACTTATCGTTTTCGTACAGGACGAAAGTTGGAATGTCAGCTTTCTTGGGGATCGATAAAGCGGTGCCGAAGTCCATCTTTACTTCGCTGCCTAAGAACTCGCACTGGGGGTAGGTTGCGAAGTTATTCGGGTTAGTTGCGCCATCGCCTAGCGGGCGGAAAAAACTGCTTTCACGGCCTGATCGAGGTGGCGGTGGTTCCTTGTCGAGAACGAGGGGGTCGCCTTTACCGAGCAGGGAACCTTCATTGCGGAGGAGGCATGTTAGCAGCGTGGTGGATTGTCCAAGAAGGTTGCGGGGTTTTCAGTCTTTGTCCCTAAGGGCGAAGCCGAAGCCAGTTTTAAGACCACAGTTAATCACAGGAGCGTCGGTTGACTGCAACGGTTTGAAAAGAAAACAGTCGGGAATGGTTTCTTCGACCGTCTTTAAAAGAGAGGCCAGGGAAAAAGTCAGGTCGTCAGCGGCAGCGTCCGGGAAGTGGATCCTCTTGCCGGACGGGAAAGCAGCGGCCGGCGGCGGCGCATCAGCGTTGACCGTGGGGACGGCAGCAGGAAAGACTTGCGGGCGAGAGGGAGAAGACAGTCTACGTTTCTTGGGGGCGCCCGCGGGAGACGGCGAGTCCTGTTTGCGGGAGTCGCGACTGGAAGCAGAGGTTATCCAGGCTTGCGTGCGAGCGTGACGTGCGGAGGATGTGCAAGAGGGAGGCGGCATGGGATTGTCTTGCATTACGCGGACCGTCTCCTTAATAATATTCCGGACTTCGCTACGGGAGACACTTCTGCCTACTCGGGACGAGTTGGATGATAAATCCAAGGGAGAATTACGAGCCGGTGAGCGGGAAGCGGCTGCCGCAAGTTGAAGGGATTTCCTAGCTTCACGATAGATGACTTTTGCCCGTTGAAAGTCCTCTTGTAGAGCCGTAAGGTCCAACGGCTCGGTAGGCGGGGTGCGCTGGCCGGGCTGCAAGGGAGAGTCCGTGAACACATTGGCGCTTGAAAGTGGTGCTTCCGTAGGGAACGGGCCAACGGCGGCGAGGTCGAGGGCAGAGATCCAGCGGTCGCCGAGAGTGAAAGCTGTAGCTTTCAGACGAGAGAGAGCATGAGACGGAGCGGCGCGCGAAGCGGGAGCTTCGGAAGCGGCGGCCATCATCGGGTAGAATCCAAATTTCCGTGTGAAAGACAGGGGAACTGCGGAGCGAAGTGGCGTGGAGACACCTCTGGAGGAAAAATGAATGCCGTAAGCGTCCGCGCTCACGCTTTTATAAGGGAGTACTGCCACGCACATGCGCAGTAGGGATATGCAAGCAGGCGCCTGCGCACCGCAAGAAACCTCCAGGGGAACATCACATTCGAGGAATGTAATGCTAAATTATCAGGTTAAGATGTTTTGGCAACAAAGAAACTGTAATTTTACAAGGAACAGTTTTAGACTTATAGTTGTTAACGATAACTGCAGGAAGATCGAGGCACCCAGATCTTTCATCGTTACCCCACCCGGAAGAGGAACCCCTCTCCTTAACTTGCCCCCCCCCCCATGCCCACACCCACTGGAACATAGCAGTTGTTGCCGCCAACTGAAATAGGTAGACGTAGCAAGGTCGTTTGCGACGCAACCTATATCGGAGAAACGAAAAAACGAAAATTGTAACTAGTGAAAATTAGTTTTTATTTACCTAAAATACTTACCTTCAGTAATATTGCTAAAACCACCTTTTACGCTATTTACTGCTCGCTTATGAACTAAAAACACCATTTTTTATGTTCTCCTTAAGCTTTTCTCCACTGCCGCCAGGCGGCGCTGCACGTCCTTACCGACGTCAGCGCCCCCACCAGTCCAACCGCATCACTTTTCCACGGGCACTCCGGTTCAGTGATTGCGGGGAGGCGGGTTTAACAAACACTTAAAAAAAGGGGCGTGAAAAGTTCGTAATTCATTTTATTATTTTATATTTTGTATTCTTTTCGCTTTTATTTAAGAGTTGGACTATATTCCTTCGTCAAGTTGGGGGCAAAATTGCGTGGTGGTAAAATTGCGATTGGGGTGTAAATTAGCGGTGGAGTGTAATTGTGGTGGGGACTTAAAATTACCAGTTTGCGCCCCCGCCCCCAACCTCTACGACAAATTCCTAACCATAGCCCTGTTTCAGCCAGTGTCCGCGACACAAACTGTGTTAAGAAAAATTGCCCGCATCCAATATTTTTCTTCAGTGCTTTAACGTATTATTATGGCTCTTCTGCCAGTGAAAAGTTCTCGCCAGTTACAGAAACAAAACAATTTTCGTCGGGCAACACCCTGCGATGCGAGGAACGTCCGTCATCTGGCAAGAATCTCTAAAAAAACTTAAGCGAAATTTTTTTTTTCAAGTATGCCCCCAACTTTGTAAAAATCTGCTTACACCTTTGCCCGTGGTGTAAGCACTAACTATCAACTAAGTGTTAACCATTCTTGCCAATCGTCCTTTTAGCTGCAAATCACTGCAGTGAGTAGCGGCATTGCAGCCTGGTACCGTTTAAAATTTATAGGTTTTGTTTGCGTTGTTTCTTTTGCAGCTAACTCTATTCGATTCTGAGATACACGGTACAAATTATGTTTATTGTTGGAAGTTAATAAACGTCACATTCTTCCGTAGAAATTGGCAACAATGACTGCAACTTCATACTATCGTCCAACGTGATTACGGTTCGCGCAGGGTATTGTTGGCACGACCCAATGTGCAAAACCTTTTGGCCGCTACTGTACACTTGTCTCATCTTCGCCACGCCTCGTTTGAACACCAGTACCTGCAGACATGAACTGGCACACGTACTGGTACACGCACCGTACACGTTTCATCGACGTCATACCTCTCCGTGAGTTGTGAAAAGTAAGATTTGATGATAAGGCCACTTAAAAAAAGAAAGTTGGTTCTCGGGCATTTTTCTCATGAAATCCGTGCGGGCGGGCGGAATTTTATTTTTATTTTTTTATTTTTCGGTCCTAAATTTCTGTACATTTTGAAGAATAATTTTTTATTTTGGGTAAAATAAAGAACACTGCCTCGTAATTCTGCTTATCACGTGTCCATAAAATTATTTAACGATAAAAATGGTGCTTTTATATTGTCATTACTCACTAAGGACCATTTTTGATCTGAAACTGCTATTTTTGCCGCGTCGTTTCTTTTTATTTCCCGTCAAAATATCGGTGCGGGAGGGCCTGAGAACCAACTTTTCTTTTTTTAATGGCCTAATA
>JAHWFP010034163.1:0-20775 GCA_023313725.1 Lithobius niger | reverse complement strand
CCCCCCCCCCCCCCCCCACCAATCCTCATGCCAATTTGTCAATTTAGTTTGTAATACAGTAGTGTAATCAGCAGCTGGGAAATAACACAAATAAGAGCACAATGGATTTTTATTTTTATTTACCAAGACTTCTAACAAGACGGCTATCCTTTTTCCAGCAAACCCCAAGCATTCCTTTGCTCTGCCGACACTTTCTTAAGAATAGGGAGTTGTTTATTTGTACGTATGTCTACAATAATATGTCTTATTGACGTGTCGAAAAAATTGAGCTGCGAAATGGGTGATAGACGCGGCCTTTTTTTTTTCCCGGCGTCTCTACAGCACTTGCCCGGAAAAGCTATAGGCTTAACGCGCCTTGCATGAGACGTGTAGCATTTTAGCAAACCGTTACAACACTCCAGTAGCAGCCACAGCACACTTTCTGGATTGCGTGTTAGTTCTATACTCTCCAAATTCACTCACCCTGGATTCGAAATACTAGACGACGTTTTAAACATCTCCAGAGCTTGACTGTGTTAAGTTTTACCGCGCTTCGCTAACGGAGTCAAATTCGACGCCATGTCTGGGCTCGATTGAACTCGCTGTTGGCAAGGTGCACCTATCCTACTGGCAAAAAAGCGCGATATTCGACGAACGCCGAGTCATTCTTTCAGTGGCCGGACTCTAGCCTTGTTCCTAACAACTGCGCTACCGGGATGAACCCTGGCTACAGTCTTCAGCCAACCTTAGTAACCGTTTCACTTTTCTCAGTGAGTGAGTGAGCGAAGCAAATTTATTGAGTGAGCAAAGCGAAGCGAATTGATTGAGTGAGCAAAGCGAACGAAATCAGCGATTGTTAGCCAGTGTCTGCAAAAATGGGATTGCATGTGAAGAATGGTCATACAATAAACTAAGCCTAAACTAAACTAAACTAATGTGAAAATTTATAGAAATAAAATTCCTCTAGAAAAAAGGTACAGATGAAGATAAGACGGTGTAACCTTATGTACGTTCACAGTCCTATGAAAGTTGAGATATCCACCCAAAACCAAAACTGGTATAAAAACCCGCCAAGTTTCCAAAAACGATCGGCCTTTGAAGGTAGTGATATCATTCAACCAGGAAAAGGCTGCCAAGGTCAATCCTATTAGCCAAGTTAATCGCACCAAATAATACTTTGAACGTTAAATGAAAACTTGAAGATTGGTACAGCGAGTAGCAACCTTTAAGTTTTCATTTAACTTTCGAACTATTAGTCGGTGCGATTAACTTGGCTAATATGATTGACCTTGGCGGCCTTTTCCTGGTTGAATGATATCTCTACCTTCAAAGGCTGATCCTTTTTGGAAACTTGGCGAGTTTTTATACCGGTTTTGGGTGGATTTTTTTCTTACTTCCCGAAAGAGCAAAATCGTTTGACATCACAGAAAAAAAATCAAACTTATTTTTGTAGTATTGAAAGGTAAAACAGCTATTTAGATGTAAAGAAGTGAAGCAGTGCCAACAAAACAGAACAAAAAATCTGAAAAGAACTTATTTAAATAGTGCGAAGTCAACATGCAAATATCTCAATCCTTATTACTTTTCCTTTAGGAGCTACTTAGGGGAAAATATAATTTTTCAATATTCTTCCTGCACAAAGAATAAGGTAGACCTGGACAAAAAAAAAAAGGAGTAATAAAGTAATAAGACTTGCGTTCAAAATATCCTTGCCTTCGTTCCTACACAGTGCTTTCAGTTATGTCAGAATGTGAGCTCAACAGGCTACAAGTTTTTGTGTTTAGTAACAGAATTTGGAAAATCGAGAAACTTAATTTGTTTGACTAATGTTAATTTTTTCCCCCAATAAATTGCTGGATCCTAATGTCATCTAAAACGAACTGTTCGCCTAGTTGAACCAGATCAATTCTAAACTTTAGTCGACGTTTTTTTTAAATAAGAAGTCTAGATAAGGGAAGGGGCACATGGGCATGCGAACCGGGAAAACTCCGATCATCGCAGGGAACTAGTTAATGTCCAGAATAGATCCCACAGCCGCTGAAGGAGCATGGTAAGGTCGTTTGTCACACTATCCTGGAAGGTTGGTATAGTATGGCGGTCGGTTGTACTATCCTGTCTGGCAGGCATGATATGCTAGTCTGTCTCTCTTTCCTGGGTGGCGACTTTGCCAGGGTCCATTCCAGTCATTAACCATCTCCTTCAGTCAACTAGGCTGAGCTATTCCTCGTTCAGCTTAAAAGATTAAAAAAACAAATTTAAATTGTACCGTCCAGGAAAAGTGTGAATGGCATGAGTTGAAGAGACGGTTTCAGATTTGCTTTCAATATGACATTCCCTTTATGCCGCGACAAACCACTGTTTTCATCATGAACCTTAAAATTAGATTTTTTTCCCCCTCAAGGTTTGTACTTTCCATATTTTCGGAAAATTTAAAGGTGGTGTAGGACGTCTTCTTTTATATATTAAAACTTTCAGTCATCACGTTCCTCATTTATACAATTCCGAACGTCCACACTCCTGGAAGCACTGTAATAAATCCAATGAAAGAGTGGAGGGTTTGCAGTTATAGACCTGTTAACTTACAGATTCCTTTAAAAAATGTCCGCGTAACTCAAGATTTAATGTTGAATATAAAAGTTGTTTTTTTAAATGACAAAAAGTTCATAAACAAACAAATGTTACATAAGTTTTTCCGACTTCTAGTATGGTATGTGGTTTTCCTTTCAAGCCACTGCAGTCGAACGTTTTTCAATAAAAGCTGTGCACGGTTTTGTAGAAGGCAAAGTTATGGAATTGCATTTGAACTACATTTCATCAAATTAGACTGTATTTAAAACCCAAACTTCAAGGTGCTTATTCATTTGGATAAACTCAGAATAGCAGACAAGCACCTCTTAAGAGTTAAATGGTTTGCTGGAGCAAGGTGGCCTGGTTGTTACCACGGCTGTCGCATATACCGGCGCACCGGGTTGGAGCTATCCTTGGTGTTTTCAGGAAGAGAAGGGCACTGTGAGGCTTTGTGCTCATGTCGATTATGGTATGTAAAAGATCCTACAAATTTCCGATCGGAATTACCTAGCAAAATTGTCCCTATCGCCTTCTGGCACCATGGCTTCAGCTGCGCGCATGGCAAGTGTACAAAGTAGCAAAACCGAAAACCATAACATCAAGGTTGTGTTAAAAATGCCCCTATTTTAAGGAATAAATCAACAGGCTAATGTTTCTTTTTAGTGACACGTAATGTGAAGCAGAGCAAAAACGCCTTCTTCGTGTGCTGTCCACCTGTCGGTGTCCACAACTTAGAACCCATTTTCTACTTTCTTTGAAACTTTTTTAAAATCCGCTATGTGCCCTGTTTGGGATTGTAAGTTTGAAAATCGGTAAATCTGGGTAAAGGCTTCCAGGGTTTTCCGATTGAAATAAGCGAGAGCACAATAGTTCTAAATATAAAATGTTGTCCCATCCTTGTATTAAAAAAATTAGGTAATTAAACTGAAATAAAACAGAAATAAATGACAGCTAAAACGAGAGCCTTAATCATACAGAATTAGTTCATCAGACATAATTAGCATCCGATTTCGGGATTCATCACGCTGTTCTAAAAAATCCCATTCAACCGAGACCCCAACTGTGAATGAAGCAAGCGAACATGCCGCATACCTTCAAAGGTTGATGGGGGGGGGGATGGAACTAGAGGGTAAACCAATAGGAAAATAAGAGAATTTTAGAGATGGGCACTATTTTTCCGAACTCCGTCTTGAGACAACTAGAAAAAAATCTGTACACCGCCCTCACCAATTACCCTGGCTTTACTTCAGAAATTGGTAATAACCATCCCCTTAAGCAACATTCTACAAAATATGTAATATAAACTGATTACCAATAAGTTTTTTTTTATTTACCGGCATTCCGGATCTTAATTTTTGTGTCGTTTTCCATAACTAATAAACTTGGAACACTTGCGTCATGACTGAATAGACTTTGTTTTTACTCTTATGTAGAGCAAAAGCTGGGAAGAATATAGCAACGACTTTGTCCGTCCGTAACCTTTTTCAACTCCGGAACGGTACCAAAATCGATATGTTGTTTTTAACCATTAGATCCAGCGTCCAAAAATTAGTTAAAGTGAATTAAAAAAAAAACCTGTAGTATGAAACGGAAATCGCTCGGAAGCAGCGGAAGTGTACAGAAGAATGGTTGGGACTAGGTAGTCGCTGCCCCCACTTGTCTTTTCAAGACTTACCCGAAAGGGCGCCATAATAAAAGGTGGCTCCAATGTCCAGGTACCCTACAATACAAGAACTTCGAAACCGCCAGTAATGTTTAGCTTTTCTAGGCGTTAGACATCGTTGTTTTACTGAGCAAGTTAACCAGTTCTAGACACACGCTAGTGTGTTGTGCCAAGTAACAGTTGATCATCCCATTGTAGACATCCGATTGTTAAAAAATTGATTGTTAATGATAAAAAGGCGCGCTCACTAGCAAACATGTGTCTGTTAACTGTAAGCAATTGAAAGCATATTTTGGCATGTTGAGGATAAATCCCAATGCGACAGAAATGTTTCAAATTGTGGAAAATGTAAGAGGAAGGGTCAGAGATTAAGAAAAACTAAAATTTAAAGGATGAGTGTCCACCAATCATAGCGATAAAGATGCGTCAATAACGTTGTTTTTATGTTCTAGACACACGCTAGTGTGTCGCCGCCAAGTAACAGTAGATCATCCCATTGTAGACATCCGATTGTTAAAAAATTGATTGTTAATGATAAAAAGGCGGCCTCACTAGCAGACATGTGTCTGTTAACTGTAAGCAACTAAAAGCATACTAGAAGAAGCCCGTCCTCCGGACGGGTGTAAAAACATGCATATGCAAGATTCTTTAATCAGTATTTTGCGTATACTGGCTAACAAACACTGATTTTGGGTCACTTCGCTCACTCAATCAGCACGTCTCCCTTACCATCATAAATCTGATTCCCCTTGACTTCTTGTCTGCAGTGATAGCGTGGTGACACCGAATTTTTATTACGGGGACTGTGAAGAAATGATTATTTCCAGTTTGGCATTGTGCAGCCTGTCACTCATGTTTAATTCCATGCTTCATCAATATTAAGTTTCCTTATGCTAGGGATGGGTAATAATGAAATTTCCACTAGGCGATTATTGCAGCACCTTGATATGCCATAATTTCGATAATCGCGATATTTTTCGACATGTAGGCCAAGCTATCTTAATTAGATCAATTGGTCATAACAGCACTACTCCTACAGTAAGCCTACTAACAATACATGATTAGGCCGAGTACTTCTAGTTATAAGCCTACATGTACGTACATAATAGTCATAGTTAGGATATTGTTATTACAAAATTATAAACAAAAATTATTCTTATTTCTTCAAAATAATTCAGCACTTTCAAAAGTATTTGAAATACCACATAAGCCGCACATGCAGATTAACCACAATCAGAAAAATACCATACCTACAAAAAGTGTATGCAATCCTATATTTTTTTGCATAATAGGTAACCTGTTATGATGTGAAAATATTGATATTAATTTACAGACAATACGTATCATTAGTCCTGTTAAAATTAGCAGTAAGCAGCAATTTTTTGTATTCATTTAGAGGCCATGTTTGTTTAAAAATGTAAGTTAAACCATTTATTAGATATAACTTCAGAACGGTTGCAGCTAGTGACTTGTTGTTTGCACCGTTGGAAAGCTGGCGAAAAACGATTAAAATGGTGAATTTGAACGTCAAAATCGGTCAATATTTAACGAAATTATCAACAGCGTTGCGCTCCGAAGTGAACCTGACAAAATGAGCTCGAAGTTGCGATGATCGCGAAACATGGGCAGGGTTCAGACAAATCCTGGAAAACCTGGAAATCTCAGGGAAAATGAAAATAGAGCCAAAATCTCAGGGAAATTTCAGGGAAAACAAGAATTTCTTTGAAAATCAGGGAAAAGACAGGGAAATTTGAAAAAATGTTTTTTGTGTCTGATTTGTAAATTCCATTGAATTAGCAGATCACAAACAAAATCCTAGGCTAGTAGCCAATATTTTAATTTGTGCTTTACGTAATATGTCCAAGTATTTTAGATATAACTTCAATAAATCAAATCTTAGGCTGGATCCAATATCTATAATGAAAATGTCCCGTCTGGACTAACAGCTATCCCGAAACAGCTATTTTCAGGGATGTTGGATTATTTTCGTTCAAATATTAATAAAAACATTAGCTACTGCCCATTTCCCTTTCTTGTAAACACCTGGAAATTGCCATTGGATGCAACTGGAAAACCTGGAAATGTCAAGGAAATTACGATAAAAAAATTGTCTGAACCCTGGAAAAGCATTGCGATGACACTATCACGTGTGGTGTATATCGCGATAATATCGAAATGTCGCATTATCGCCCATCCCTATTTTATGTCCATTTTGTGCATGCTGATGGCAAACGCTGATTTTCATTCGCTTCACTCGCTCAATCAGCACATCTCCCTTACCACTGTACAACCCTTTCCCTCTTGTATCGAGTGTCAGCATGGTGACAGGCACTGTGAAGGACTGCTTATTTCCAGTCTGGCATAACGGCTGGGGCGGGCCAGTCCCACAGATGACCACCACCACCACCACCAACCAAGAGTTGTTGTTTGGCACATCCACAAAAAAAAATTGGTTTTTGATGGGGAAAGTTACTGATCTTTGTTATAAGATCCTCCCCACACCCAGTGACGGTGCTATGGGCAGGGTAGGCCATGACCACCCAAATATTTCCACCCCCCCCCCCCCCCTCTCCCTCTGGGCTCCTGACCCCACCACCAGAAAATGAAATAATAAAAAATAACTTGCAGGGTGAACTTGAAATCAAATTACTAAACAGAGCTTATATTTTTTTTTACTTCGTTTTAGAAAATACGAAAGAAAATATGAAAAACGTAAACTCAATTCTGTAACGTTAGAGCATTTACAACTTATTTCTATAGTTATAGAGCATATACGAAGATCATATAACACCATTATCAGTTAATTTTTACCTGCCTAATGTTAGCTATACCTCCTACCTGTCTCAAACTAATAACCCGTATTGGGTGCTTGGACGGGATTCGAACTCGCAACCGTTTGATTAGCAAGCTAACGCCCTAACCATCAGGCTACGCTGACTTCGTGAACCTTCACAATTTTAAAACGTCCAATAAAAAATGATGATACTACCCTTTATCGTGGCGTTCGCATTGTTGTTGTTGTGCTCGTTGTTAAGCTTTTGATATTGGCGTTTGCTGATTTACATTGTTCCGTAATAACAATGTTTAAAACAATGTAAAACAATGAAACTGCTCATTCAGGGCCCCGTAACTCCGGAATGGAACGACCAATCGAAATTCTGACTTAAGGTGCAAAACTACACGGTAGCTATCCGTAGACACCATCTGCACCGTCACACACACCAAATATTAACGTAGGAGATGTGGTCACAAAATTCGTGAAAGTTGGCCGCGGTAGGCTTTTAATATATAGATTTTTGGCATGTTGAGGATTAATCCCAATGCAATAGAAATCTTTTGTTAAATGTAAGGGGAAGGTGCAAGGATAAAGAGAAAATGAAAGTTAAAGGCCGAGTGTCTACCATTCATAGAGAGAAAGATGCGTCAAAACGTTGTTTTTATCCCCATGTTAAATCCCATAGACTCATTGCTCATGGCTAGCCTAATCAATTTTTTCCCTTCTGTTAGCTAATGTGTATGTTTGAAGGTGGTAATGTTTTCTTCAAGAACTGTAGGAAGTGAGCTGCTTAGATGTAGTAGAAAAACCTATTGCTTTCTTGTATTTTGCTGTTAGGACGAAAACGTACAATTTTGTTTCGGTCTGAAACTGTGAATGTATATGGTGTTAATTACGATGATTCCGTCAAATATGGTCCTATGTCACCGAACAAAGTATTGGAACCCAACACCAAAAGTTACATCTTCAGACAGTTCGTGGCAATTGACCAGATTGAGAAAGAAAAGTCTTTGGACGCTGATTTATAAGTTACGCACTATAGTAGAAAAAAGTATATACGTGGTTTTTCTTTCCAGTTAAAGAGGGTGCATGCTTTGAACAGGGAATTAGAAGAAAAAGTTCATTCGGCTGAATTTCAAGTCCATACAGTCACTAAAGAGTATCGCACTCTTCTTCAAGAAAAAGAGGTAGGAAAATTTTTTTTTTTAATTCACTTCTTCAATCTCACGGTTGTAATCTTTATGTTGCAACTGTGTGAGGCAATCTTTGTCCTAATGCAGTTTGGTCTTAAAGTATTTATTCAGACAGTACAAGATATGCATAATGAGGATTCAGATAATTGTAAAGTCAATGACCTTGATGACTTCCTTGAAGATCGGGACATTGCTAAGTTAATTTTTGTTGGTGCAACTTGAATATTCACACTACCAATCATCCCTCCCATCCCAATAGTAAAAAAAAAAAGAGAAAGAAAATTGGTTATGTTATGGATTAAATCCTTATCCCTCACAAGCAGTCCTTGATGGTAGTAGAGCATGTCGACGTGCTGTGTAGCTAAGCCTCCCCCCCAGTCTCTCCTAGTGATGCATCACCTGATTTCCAACTATATGTTGCAGGATGTCTTTATCCTGCTGTTGGGCTTATCTGAACTCCTTATTGGTAGCAAATTCCAAACGTTGATCTGTCGCACTTTTAACTCTTTTCTACAACTTTCACACTTCTGTATTTTCTGGTTCGTCAATTCTTGCACTTGATAAAGAAATCTAGCCCTTGAAGTTCAAGAATCAATCGGGCAAACTGACTGGGTGGCCGTTTTATTGACTTCAAGAACTTGAGTGCCGAGTGATGGTTGTAGAACGAACATTGCGCTTTCAAGGTGTGGCTTGAATTTGCAAATTCCATGGATCCAACATATTTCATGTTCTGAAACCCCATAGTTGTTCTCTGTTTGTGAAAGTCTTCTTCCTGCAAAAGCAACTGGTGCAATGCCTTCTCCCTCTTGTTACTGTAACAAAAAATGGCAGCCAAGCCA
This sequence comes from Lithobius niger, assembly GCA_023313725.1. Classification (NCBI taxonomy): domain Eukaryota; kingdom Metazoa; phylum Arthropoda; class Chilopoda; order Lithobiomorpha; family Lithobiidae; genus Lithobius; species Lithobius niger. The sequence goes on along the minus strand of JAHWFP010034163.1, from coordinate 11,757 downwards.
TACGTGTTCAAGTCACATTGAACTTGGAAGATCTTGGAAAAAATCTGGTATCTTAAATATAGCCCCAGTCAACTTGGCGTTAAGTGTTGACGTGCTTGAGAGCCCTATGGTATCCATACCCATTAGTTTTTTTTTAGCAAGTCATTTTAGACAGCTGCTTTCTCATGGAATTGAGGTATGAAGGCTCGAAAGAAGCCATACGTGCCTAATACTCTCCTGAGTTGTTTGATGTTGTTGGGTTCTGAGTAGTTCTTGATAACGGGTCTTGTCTGGATATGCTGTGACTGATCCAGGTGAAATTATGTGATCAAGATATTTTATGTGACCCGCTGTGAGTTAAAATCTTATAACACCAGTATGTCGTCACTGTAAACCATCACGTGCTTAACTAAGAATCATTTCACACGATATCCATTAATCTCTTGAAACTGGTGCTCCGCGTAGGCCAAATGCCATGGAGTTCATGATAAATGATCCTCTATGTGTTCGAAAGCAACACATTTTCCTATCTTCATCCAATGGAATTGGTAAATAGCCAGCCTTCACATCAATCGTTGAGAAGTATTTGGTTTTCCCCAACAACCCTAAGGTCAGTTCAGCATTTTTCGTTGTGTGAATCTCAGTCTTTCTCCTTGAATTCAGAGGAAGAAAATCCAAGCACATCCATTTCTCGTAGGTCCAGCATCCTTCTTTGGGACAGGAACAGAAAGAGAGCTCCACTTACTGAATACTCATTGAATGCATGTACTGCCGCATTATTGAGCACTATAAACTTGTGCACCATGGAATAGTTTTTTCCCTATCCTATTTTCGCTCTTGAGGTACCCCTGACCAGAAATTCTGCTACTAGTCAACAAAAATATGATTTGAGAGTCTCTTGTGTAGAGTGTGTTCTGTGCTAACCAAATAATGTGCAACTTCCTTTATATTGGCAACTTACTTCCAGTATCACTCAGCTGTGGATAGGTCCAGCTCTGTTGCTTGATTGGTAGAAATTGGAAATCGTGCCGACTCTTGTTTCCGTATGTAAGTCTTACTTATGTTGTACATTACACGTGCATGCAGTTTTTACCATTGCTGCAAACAATACCCTTCTAACTCCCCGGGTGTCTTCAACTTGAGACCAAGAAGTTACTTTCCTCCCTTGAACATTTTTGCGGCCTTTAGGTAACCACTGATAAAGACTGAAAAGGTACTAAGCTCGGCTGGAGCCTGCAGCCAGTATCTGCCCCAGTAGCACAGTGGTTAGAGCACCTGGCTAGTAAGCGGGAAGTCCTGGGTTCGAGTCCCAGTCGAGGCAATTGTCTTTTCTCTGATTAGTGTATCCTGTATTGTCACAAGGCCAGTCTTTAATGCAGACTGTTTGCTTCGTTGATGGTCGTAATAAACTTGAAGGCATTGAATGTAGTAAGAAATGATATCATTTCCATGCAGGTAATGATTTTCAACATCTCTGCGAAGCTGTTAGACGTGGTTGGGTGGCTCATTCTCTGTGTGAAAGTTTTCAAAGCTTGAAAAAGTCTTGTTAAAGTTACACCAATTTCATCATCACCAGTCAAAGCTAGTAGCAAAATGGTTTCGATCAAAGAAGTATCCGGTAGTTGAAAAACATGCTTATATTCTAACCCATAACCGCCTAGATACGAACGTACGCCTTCAAAGTATAACAGCGAAAAACTAAGTCTCAGCGCGAGCTTTGTGAGGGGTCCCCGGGGACCCCGAGCAAAGCGGGCAGTCACAGCTCAGTGGTCAGCGTCGTCGGCTCCAAACCAAGAGGATGCCGGTTCGAATCCGAGAACCGACCCAAGTACCACATGGACTCTAAAAAAAGGGGTCTAAAGTTCTTTCAGGCGGTTATGGGTTAACTAGACAGTGACAAATTCTTGTGGCATTTTTGCATCAAAATGTCCAATAAACTTTGGTGTTGTTTTTTTGAAAAGTTTAAATATTGGTAAGTAGAGGAAACCCGTGCTACGCACGGGTGGTGTTAGATACACCATTTCCAATATTCTGGAGGTTTCACCGAATTGTGTTTCTTCACTCCAATTTCTGCGCACACTGGCTAAGAAACGCTTTCACGGAACTAAGTTTCTTCAATCCAATTTTTGCACACACTGCGCGGCAAGTTAGGCAACAAACATCACCACAAACATCACTTCAATTCAATTGTTGAGGTTGTAAACCATTGTAGCGCGATGCGATAGCATCAGTGTCTTATATCCTGAACCATAGTGAGCACATTTTATGTAATTTCATTTCAAATAATAATGCGGTACAAAAGCTTAAATTGTGTTGAAATTGTGTCGAGAGCAGTGACCCACCTGACAAACATTAACTCGTGTAGGAATGCCAGCTAAGCTGCTTTCAATGCAAAATCTGGCCTTCAATAACGTTGAAAATGTGTTACTACTAGCTAGCTAGTTAGTCCACTTATCCCCATGTTAAATCCCATAGGGTGATAATTCATCGATACCGAGATAACGGGAAGGCTTCCAGCTGTGAAATTGGACGAATGGGAGCAGTACAATACGAACTGCGTACCTGTTATGGTTTGGAGCCTGGGGCCATAGCGGGGAGGGCGCGGAAGTACGAAAATATTGTTATAACCATTGTTAGTATTGTCGGCATCGTCTCTCATTGGACGGCCAAAGTTTGGACAATGAGAACGTGTATACTGACGTGCGTGCCTAGACACAAGCTAGTGTATCACGATAAATCTAAACAACGTTGCAAAGAAATTGTATTCACGTCCAATTCACGAAAAATAAACCTACTGTAAAAAACAAAGCAAAATATACAAAGCCAAAAACTGATAAAGAGGTCACCAAGTTGAGAGTGGTTCGGCCCTTCAAAGGAGTGATATCAACACACCAAATCTAACTAAATAAAACAAATTACAACAAAATTAAAACCAAACCAAAAACCTATAAAGAGGTGACCAAGTTGAGAATGGTTTGGCCTATAGTCAAAAGGTAGTAGCAAATTGTTGAAAACCAATTTCTTGTTGACGTGGCACTTTATTACACATCTGCACGGTAATGGAGTTGAGTCAATACACAATTAAAAAAAAGGAGTGATATCATATCAAAAACCAAAACTGGTAAAAGGGGCCGCCATGTTCTGAATGGTTCGGCCCTTCAAAGGAGTGATATCAACACACCAAAACATTCGCCAATTTAATAGCACCGAATAAAACTTTGGACGTTAAATGAAAACTTGATCATTGCTACCGAAAGTAGCAATGTTCTAGTTTTCATTTAACCTTCGAACTCTTAGTCGGTGCGATTAACTTGGCAAATGTTTTGGTGTGTTGCTATCACTCCTTTAAAGGGCCAAACCATTCGGAACTTGGCGGCCCCTTTTACCAGTTTTGGTTTTTGATGTGATTGATACTGTACTCCACAACAAAATGTAAGCTACTGATTGAGTTTTGTTTCGTAAAAAAAAAAGCCATCACCCACATCTGAAAAATCACGAATAAAACGTAAAAAAATATACCGCCCGCTCGAGTTATTTTTTTTAGCACCACTCCTAAGAACCACTTAATTAATTTTTAGCGGCATAAGAGATGTAGAATTGTCTGAGGGTACGAAGTCCTCAAGGATGTTCTACACCTTTGAAAACGTTGCTGTACCAAAAGTGTGTTTTCACCGGCCCATTTTTTTTTACAAAATCCATGCTGTAACTTCCTTATTACTTTACATTCGTTTTGTGAAGCAGCACCGAATGGAAGTACAGTTGTCGATGAGGAGAATTCTTATATCCTTTTTCTCTGAAAGTTCTAACAACAATTGAGCCACAATGGTTTAACAATATGCTTTGATATGACATTACAAGCGTCGTATTGTTACAGTAAGTTCTGTTAATGACTGACGAGGTAATTTCTCATTTCCCTTGTTTGTTGAAGGGGAAATTTGGAACCAAGCAACAGTCCAGTTCGTTCCACCAAGCAACGATGCTTTAACAATATGCTTTGAACGAACGTTATGTGTGGGATATTATTACTACAGTTTGGTTGTTGGCTGATGGGGTAATATATTATTTCCTTTGTTCGCTGAAGGTGCACTTCAGAATCGAGCATGAATGCCAATGATGGAGCTGTTGCAGTTGTTAAAGAAGGTAATGTGGGATGCCGAAAATCCAACGTAGCTAGCCAAAGTAGCATATCCTATACTATAAGAGAGAGTTTCCCAGGAAAACAGTAGAGTGCGAGCGCGAAGCTTCTGAGAATGCCCACTAAATGCCACTGCTAACTATTCTTGCAAACGAAACCAGTATCGAATGGAAACACAGGACGAAGTTGAGCATCTCTTAGCATACATACCATTGATTTTAATGTTAATTTATCGTTACTTAGCTAAAGGAAATTTGCTTAGCTAAAGGAAATTTACCATTACTTAGGTATGAAGGGAATATAAAAACCAAGGCAAACTGGGATCGAATATACTTTCCTTGCTCAGTTATCTTAGTTGACCTTGAGAAGAACTGCAAAGCTTTGAAAATTGCATACTAGGTGTCATTACACGACGATTGCTTGCGCTTCACGACGATCATACCAAAATGATGACGGCCAACGAGCATACACGGACGAACACGGCGAAACACAACGAAGTTGACTGTCTCTTAGCATACATGCCAAAAAATGCAGTTTTAACATTAATTTACCGTTACTTAGTTAAAAGAAATTTACCATTACTTCTGATTAAAATTCTCGTTGCCGAAACTTCTGAGATCGCCCACTAGATGCCACTACTAACTATTCTCGCAAATGGAACCATTATTGAAACGAAACTAGGACCAAAGTAGTGCAACACAGCGAAACACAAGAAGAAGTTGAGCATCTCTTAGCATACATACCAAAAACAAATGCCATTTTGGCAAAGTCTCACCAAAAACGAAGACAACCCCCAAGCTAAAACGACAAGAACCCCCAAAGCAGCAATGAAAACGGGCGAGCATGTCAATCATGTCAAGCATGTCAATCATTTGAAAGCCAGAAGTTGAAACTGGCACATTGAAACTGCTTGAAAATTGTTGAAAATGGGCAGTCTTTGAGCCCTGACAATAGTTGTATTTTAATCACGTGCAAACTGTATCAATGTCATAAAAATGTGTGATGTCGTTGATGTCAGCTGACTACTATGTACTGACTGCTGACGACTGGTTACTGACTACTAATTCCTCTCATATAAAGTAAATTATGCGACAGATACGAATGAAATTTGGTATTCAACACTCGTAACTCCAATACGTGCCTTTGATGGTTTGACGTTTGGGGAGGCATTAACTAAAAAGATTGCAATAATTTATAATGATATTTTTCCGTTTGTTGGAAAAACGCCCCCGGTGATTAAAATAAGCATTACTTGTTATTAGTGTTAATGACTAACAATGCAAACAGACTGCCAGAAATAATTGGCAACACATATCATTGTCGATAAAATGGAATTGCTACATGTTTGTAGTAACGCGCATGGCTTCGGGCCGCTAAGCTTGTAGTAAATCCACAGTCCGCTATACTTATTGTTGATGGTTGAATGCAAATCAGCAAACGCTTTAATTTATATGATTGAAGTACTCACTGCAGCAAAACTAAAAAAAAATTAATAGCTCCGTTCGTATTCAATATTTTTCGACCAAACTTGGCCAGATAGTAGATAAATGGGTAGTGGCTAAAATAAGATGCCACAAAAAAAACTAAAAGAAGTAATATCTAAAACAAAACCAACAAGGGTGAAAGAACCCGCCAAGTTTCAGCTAATCAAAGTAGTGATATCAGAGCTAAAATGGCAGCCACCAAGTTGCTACTTTAGTTGCCAAGCTAATCCCACTGACTATTACCTCACACATTACTTCACCATTGCTACCGATAGTAGCTATGGTTAGGCTTTTGATTTAACCTTTGATCTAATACTCAGTGGGATTGGCTTGGCAACTAATGTAGCAACTTGGTGTCAGCCATTTTACCTCCGATATCACTACTTTGGCTGAAACTTGGCGGGTTTTTCACCCTTGTGGGTTTTGTTTTAAAGTGAGTTAAAATGGGACCTCGTTCACTGCGCTAACTCGGTCGACTAGTTGGTTGCTGATAAAAATTTTGTAGCTATAGAGAGGTGTTACCAGATGTCGAACCAAAGGGATGTTTTCAAATCTGTCGTTAACTAAGTTTCAATATTGTGGAGCTGAAGATCCTTACGGATGGACATTTTCTGGAAAAATAAATTAGAAAAATAGGACAAATTGGACATTTTTCTTTCAGTAATGATGATCACAGACGCTGCCCAAAAAATCAGAATTGACTTAATTTTTGTGTATTGAAGAAAAATTAATTTAAAACGTGCAGAATTAGTACTTAAAGTAGTAGCTAACATGAATTAAAGTGCTTATGGCTCAGCTTCAGCCATCCTTCACTTCATTCTGTTGGTCAGTGTATTCGCCAGAGGCAATACACCATCTGTCACTGACAGATTCTATTGTACTTGTATTCTGACAATGTTGCCCAATTTTAAAAGAAATTGTGGCCAAAAAAGGTTTTAATGCTAACTTTAGAATCTATGTGACATTCATGTGACGCACATTGGTGCAGCTCATAGAAGAGATTGTGGTACTCATGATGATGAATGAGTTGAAAGATGTGGCCATCTCCTCCCACAGATCATGCTGAATGTAAGAGAAAAGCTGCAAGTTTGTTGCATGACTTCGAAGTTTCACTATGGCTAAGTTTTCCAGTTTTTTTCAGGGAGTCCCAGAAATGTTAAAATTTTCCCGGAAATATTTCCTGATGGGCAACTCTAATCTTGTCTTGCAATGAGCGTTTCAAAACACTCATCTATTACTAAATACCGTATTATAAATCCACGTTTTGCATGATTTCCCAGAGTTTTTTTTGACGGCCTAGGTACAGCCGTATTTCGTTGGTGTGTAGAGACAGACGTAGGCCACCCTATTTTTTTTCTTACAAAAAAAAAAAAGGCTTCATCATTCCTCTTTAGACTTCATTTAGCCTTTTGGGGGTCGGGGTGGTTCAACGGCTAGCATGACGTCTCATAAGCCAAAGGTCCCGAGTTCAATCTCAGCCTCAGCTCATTCCTGTGCATTCGGGAGAAAAAGGTCCCCAGAAATGCGTGTCGTGTTCATGTCGATTGTGGCATGCAAAAGATCTAGGTATTTCCTAGCAAAATTACCCCGTCTGTCCTGAGATGACCTTAGCAGTTGAAAAGGATGTTATTGTGACAATTTCCCTTTTTATCAGCACTCTTCCTGCTGTTAGTATGGTCTGTAAGTTGGTTGCGTTTTCATTTGGGAGGTAAAAAATAGTGACACTGAATTGTTTCCATTTCCAAAACACACGTTTCATGTTACCTTTTTTTTTTTGCGCTGCAAAATTTGACATTTAAAGTAGGTTATGACTGTAAAAAAAATGACCGTTATTTCTGGGTTGCTAGTGTTTTCTAAAGGTGTTATCACAATTTTCTGAAGAATGCTTTATCAGGTGGTTTGTTTGCTTTTTCTGATAGTTGCCTGGTAGCCCAAAACTACCAAATGTTCTTGTCAGGGAAAAGTCGCAGGATATTAGATCTTTGTTTGCCGACAGAGATAAGTTGAAACCGTTGGAAAATTAACTTGAGCCTTTGCCTAAACATCTGTGCCGACATCTCCACTACAGTAGTTATGAATCTATAATTTTAATAAAAATGTACTTTTAGAAAAATGTATTGAAAAAATACTATTAAGTATTTTTCTGTAAAATTCATATTAGTCTTTGTACTTCGTAATTTAACCTCATGAATCCAGCATATGAATGAGAACAGTTATCTCGCTGCAGATTCTAATGCTTCCGTGCATCTCTGCCATCTTATCTAAGTTTTCAGTTTTAATTGCATTTTGTTTTACACGTGCCTCTCTTGGAAACTGTCTATGTCAAGTTTGTCACGCCACTATTGACTTCATAATTAACTGTTATTCACACGACTTCTATTACAGTGTTTATGATTTATATAATACTTTGTCCCGCTTAAATACTTCGTGCCAGCCCTCTTAGCATTTTGGCCACTATTCCAACACAGACTGGCTTTTGCAAGATTTTTAAACTTGCACACGAACTGAAGTTGTAAACTTACAGCTTCTGGGACGGAGTGTTCATGCCTTCCAGTCAAAATGCCTCTTAAAAGGCCCTGGCAAACCTATAACATAATAATAAACAAAAATGAAATGTTAAATATTAAGAGTAAGGGTCTTAAAGTCAAAACCTAGAAGAGGCACGGACAAGCTTTGACATTAGTCAGGGTCTAGGTGTAAAATTTTGTCAGTAAGAGGTCGGTAAGCGTTAGACCCTTACCACCTGGTGGTTAGCTTAGTTCTAGTCTAGTCGGACCGAACGTGTGTATGAACGGTTGTAGTAGGTTTTTGGTTGCATTCGAAAATCTTCTCCAGTTCCTGTTTTAATATGCACTCTCAGGTGTCAGTGCTTCTTCCAGAGAAAAGAGACGAAAGTTGGCTTCCCTGCCAGTCTCGTAGTTATTCCACTGCGCCTGCGCGGATGCAGTCCTCCCTATATAAACGCCGGCGGGCATTCATTCCCCATCTCTCTTTCTCTACGCTGCCACGCGATGCGTCGCTCTTCCAGCTCCTCATCCGATTCACGTTCCTCGTTCCGCTGTCCCTCCGCCTTCCGCCTCATGCCGTCCCTTGGAACGGCCGTTCCTCTTGGCTTCTGCTCAAGCCGGTTCACGTCTTCGTTGCGTTTGAGCGGAGGGCGGAGTAGTTCGGATTGGTGACGTTCCTCGTCCTCGGTCCCCTCCCCCACTACGCGCTGCCTCCGCGCAGCCTTCTTAGGGTTGACCATTTCACTACCTACTATTGGCTTTCACCTTTCCTCCCTCCAGCATTGGATGCTGTTGTTTCATTCGAAAGGGTATAATATTCCTCCGCACGGCCTCCGTCTGCGCATTCTATTGCGCAGCTCTCCTTTCGGAATATACTCCGACGATACAACCAGCTAGTTCTTTTCTATGGCCGGGTTCGTACGGTACGACGCATGCGCGGCCTTGGGCTAGCTTTTATAAGCTCCAGCGCAGCGTCTTATCGGGATCATTTCTCCTAGAGCGATCACCACGAGCGGTCGTCCTGAGCTCCCCACGGGTCCATGGTACCCTCCGCATACCACCGTTCCACGGAAGGATGCCTCCCTCCGCTACTCTTATTGCAAGGTTGTCCTACTTTCCGTTGTTTTTACAAAGGTTTTCTGGGGACCCTATCTGTTTCTACAGTCAAGGATGAACCTCCTCCGCCTTCACCGGGTTCTCTACATCCTTCCATCATTTCTCCGTAATGTTTTTCGTCTGCCGTTCCTACTCTGGATCCGCTACCACACGACACTACCTTCCGTTCCGGCCCCTACGCCTCCGTTCCTCGAACGACCATTCCGCCTCCCATATTGGCCTCCTCCTACGGAGGTATCCCAATTTCTTTCACATAACGATACACCACAGGACATGCGGACGCTCCTTCTAACCCTCCTTCCGTCCTGCAGATTTAACTGGGCAACGACATTACTTCCGACGCGACCTCCACGGCGTCTTCTTTCCCACCGCCGACCCTTCCATCACCTATCATTACCATTCCTCTCGGCACAGACGTTGCATCCTCCCCAGCTTTCCTTCCTCCGGACTGCTTACACCTACCTCTCCCATTGCCGACTTTCAACAGACCTTTCGGCGACCCGGAATGGCCTTCCCAAGTCCAGCCACGTTTCCCTCCGGCCGTACGTGCCATCCTGTTACCATACAATGACTCACACCTCTGTCACCACAACCACCACCCTCTCAACTTCTAGAGTCATCCACCCGCCAGTGTTTACCTCCTCACACCGTTGCTGTACATAAGACATAACCACCGTCTTCACTTGTCCATTCACACTGAAGTCTGGGGTCATACATTCCATAATTCTCCATCCACCTCCCATCCGAAACGGACCGAATTTAGCAGTCAGGTCGCTTCCTATTCTTCGATCACACAAACTTGCCATCACCACACTGCACATCACCAATGAATACGTTACCTACTCCTCCACTGACCATGAAGACTAAAGGAACCTCCACCGACCATGAAGGCTGAAAGGATCTCTTTTTTTCTCTGCCTTCCACGCGATGCGATTGTTCTTCCAGCTCCTCGTCCGATTTAACGTTCCTTGTCCGCTTTCCCTCCGCCCTCCACCTTCCCTCAGAACGACTGTTCCTCTTGGCTTGTGCCCAAGGCGGCTCACGTCATCGTTGCGTGTAGGTGGTATACGGATCAGTTCGGATTAACGGCATTCCTCGTCCTCGGTCCCCTTCACCACTGCGCATTGCCTCTGCACAGCCTTATTGGGTTAGATTGTTTCACTGCCTACTGTCGGCCTGCACCTTTCCCCCTCCAGCATTCGATGCTGTTGTTTCATTGAAGGGTATGATATCCCTTCGCACCGTCTCCATCTGCGCATCCTACTTTGCAGCTTTCTTTCAGATATATGCTCCGACGCTGCGACTAGCTCTTCCTTCTTCTACCATCGACCTGCTCTCTTCCACGCTGCTCCCTAACGAGTCCACCTGCACGGTTTAATCTACTCTTCCTCAACATGATATGGAACTCGGCCTTGTCCATGGAAGTATGGCTGCGCTCCCTGCGGAACACCTTCCGCCTTCCACCTTCCGCTTTCCACCTTTCGCCTTCCGCCTCATGCTGCCCCTCGATCCCCTGCGGGAAGAGGGGGGGCACTTGTTCCCTCTAGGAACAGCAGTCCCACATTCCTCGCCACATTAAAATTGTCAACGTCCTCATCTGTCACCACCCCACGAATGGCGAAGCGTCAAGAACGATCATTCCTCAAGAGAAGCTGTCCGAGAACCTTAATTTTCAAAAAAAAAAAAAACAAATAAAAAAAACCAACCACGTTCTCCGCCTCGGTTTGCGTACCGCATCCCGAACAGCAGTCCCACGTTCCTCGCCACATTAAAATTGCCAACGTCCTCATCTGTTGCCACCCCACGAATGGCGAAGCGTCAAGAACGATTATTCCTCAAGACAAGCTGTCCGAGAGCCTTAATTTTCAAAAAAAAAAAAAAAAAAAAAAAAAAAACGACCACGTTCTCCGCCTCAGTTTGCGTACCGCATCCCTGGTGGACGTCCTCAGCATTACAGCCAACACACTGTGTGAAGGACTCTGCACCGATCCTCAGCCTGACAATACCCGTCAACTACCAACATTGCCACCCACTACGCACTACTGCTGCGCAACCTCCTTGGCTCCTGACCATTTCACTACCTACTGTCGGCCTCGGCCTCCCTCCACTTCCAGCGATGCTTACTGTACTTCTATAGTAGGGGCATAATATCCCTCCGCGCCGCCACCATCTGCGCATCCTCCTGCGCAGCGTCCTTTCAGATCATTTCTCCTAGGGCAATCACCGCGAGTGGTCGTTCTGAGTACTCCCCACAATTCTATATTCTCATTCCGCATGCATGCTACTGTTCCGCGGATGGACGACCTCCTCTGCTTCTACCTTTGCTACCTTTCACCTTCCGCTCCTTCGCGAAGGACTAATGAAAACCTCAGTCGCGTAACTACAATGCTGCAGGGCCTGCAGTCGCAGGGGGGGGCGCAAAGGTGCTGGGGGCGCAGACGAAATGGGGAAAAATAAAAGTGTACGCTGTGTGGAAATATAAAATAAAACGTGAAAAGAGGATTAACGCTATGCCAGAAAAGAAACAACCAAAAAC
>JAHWFP010034161.1:0-24251 GCA_023313725.1 Lithobius niger | reverse complement strand
CCCCCGCAAAAGGAAACAGTGAGTAAGTCGAGTGTGACCAATGCGCAAACGGGCCAACACCACCTCCTCACGGCGACTGCGGCGACACGCTGAGTGCTATTCCTCAACAGTGCCTTTAATAGCTCGTAATTTATTGCCGTCCTGTCCATCCTACGAGGCTTGCCAAAAAGCGTGTAACCTCAGACGCAGAGTTGGAAAAGCGTCCGAGGGAACAAGGCTGAGATCCCTTCCGAGAGGGCCAGAAAGGGACCCTTTTGCTGCAGAATCCGCTTGCTCATTTCCACCTATTCCAACATGGCCCGGGATCCAGCAGAAAAGCACGCTTTTCCGCTGGCCAGGCAAGCGGGAAATCAAAGCTTGGACACCTTGCGTCAAGGGGTTCCGAGGATTGTAATTCGCCACGGACTCCAGGGCATTCATGGAATCGCTAAAGATAATGAAATACGTGCCCTGAAGGCCAAGGATCCATTCCACCGCCAAACCGAGTGCCAAAAGCTCTGCAGAAAACACAGAATAGCCTGATGGAAGGCGATGGGCAACCGTCGCTCCCTTACAAACACAAGCATAAGCCACGCCAGCGTGTGACTTCGACCCATCAGTAAACAGCCTCTGATAACCGGCGTACTGAGAACACAGTCGCCGGAACTCCTGTAAGTACCTTGCTGGTAGAGTGGAACCCTTCGGGAGGGACGCCAGAGCGAAAATGAAAATGCCACTTGGGACAAGCCAAGGGGCCACTGGCATCCTCCCAAGCCTCAAGACGGTGGGCATTTCAAAGGCTATCTCCTGACAGGACCAGAGAGTCAGAACCAGAATGAATTATTAAACATGACCAAAACGGAATATTCAGATGCATACTTATTTAACTGACTGAGAATTCACTCTATCAAATTTAGTTCACGTTTTATTCGTTAACTCATGTAAATGCACATGTAAAATTGTTAACATTTTAGTTTTACACTTGCTACATCAGAGGAAAACGTGAACAAAATTTTTTAAAATATTTTTTCTCATTCTGTTTAGGTTGCCATTCATTCCAAACTGGATTGAATTACCAATGTGCAATACATCCAGAGAAGCGAAGAAAACACAGACCGTTTACATGGAAGCATTTTTGCTTGTTGATTTTGTAACCTTTTGCCAGTGTCCCCATCCATGTCAAAAGCAAATATATGAGACTGAAGTTGCTACTGAACCGTTGCCGAGTGAAGATTTACCCGTTACCATTATCGTATTTTATTTCACTTTTTCGTCACTGGCATCCGTCAATGCTCGCTTTTCATATCACTTTCTGAAATATTTGTGCGAAATTGGATCCTTCTTAGGGTTATTTCTTGGAATGTCTGTCTTGTCTTTATGTGAATGGTTGCAATTAGTGTTTTCTATTGGCTTTAGACGTAAGAAGGAAAAAAGAAATAGCAGACTAGCAGCATTGTCTGAAAAAGTGGAAAATCTATCGATTTATTACAACCATCTGAGAGGGCATCCAGAACCCTAGTTAGGTTAGGGCCTAAGATACAAGGAAGAGGTATTTGTCCCAATATCCATCCAATTGAAAGATGCGAGAGACCAATGTAGAACCTTGTGCCAAATGACCCGTATGGCTTTCTATCTGGCCGCTCGTCTACTTTACACCTGTTAAATTGCGTAAATGATTGGACAAAATCCATTCAAAGCGGTATTCCAGGGGACGATATTTATATTGATTTCGCACAGGCGTTAGACTCGGGGGTACCTGGGCATTGATGGGAGTGTTTGTCATTAGATTAGATATTTTCTTAGTCTAACATCTCAAGCAGTGTATATTGGTAACTCAATCTCTGAAATTACACCAATGCCCGATGGTGTTCCACAGGGCTTAGTTTTCTGTCTGCTATTATTTGTGTTTTTGCCTCTGATTTACAGCAACAGTACCTCCAGTATCGATCATGGTCCACTGGGATATAACACATAGTAGGCTACTTACTTTTCGGAACTAGCTTGATGTACTTATGATAACAGCACTTATGATGTACTTATGATAACAGCAAACAGCAACCTAATCTGAAAGATTATACACTACATTTGCAATGGCGTACCACAACAAATGGTATCTGATTGGATTTTTTACATAAACATATATTTTCAAGGTGAGAGATACGCTTGTATAATGGTGAGAATTTTTGTTATCTACTCCCTACCTACACTGCAGCATATAAATAGGGTTTTTTGTTGTAAGTTTTCGTTGACTTATTTTAATTCATCAAATCGTCAAAAAGTTCAGTATGACAACTCACAAGCAATAAATTAGGAAAGAATTCCCACATGCCTTGTCATTCAATGTGGTCCATAAACTTGTCTGTTCTGTATTTTGTACCGATCTCTATTGTTACCAGCTAATTACTTTCGCAATTAAAATATTATTGCTGAACATACTGAGTTAGTAACAGTATCTGAATTACAAAAAAAAGTAAGCATGTACAAAATAAGCGTTTTTGATTGAGTGAACTGTTGTAACTCATATTGGCAATTTGCTGTCCGCCTGTTTTTTCCACACTCAGTAGCTATAACGAACTTTGAAAAAAGACTAAGCGACAATTTATCGAGGAGTGTTCTGTGCATTACAAATTTTTTAAACAAAACGGAAATGGAAATGTTTTTTCTTACCTAAATTTGCGTACTTATACTATTTTGTAAGGTGATTTGGTGTGCCAATGACAAACAATGTTTTGTTATTCTTTTTTGTTAGTTTTAGACTGTTGGGTTTGTTAGGAAATGTTTTATTTAACTTTTTGTAATAATCGTCACACATAAGCATTTATGCTTCATGACAGCCAATGAAATAAATTATATAAAAAGGTTACAGCAAACGCTTGAACATATCTGAAGGAAATTTGGTAGGAAAATTATTTAATTTAAGAGAGAACAAGTTATGTACTTAATTTTACATTTACTGTTGCTAACTGTTACAACTGTTGCTAAACACCCAGAGTGGCAGAAGAAAGTGGCATCCTAAAAGTGGTTTGAACCTATAACATATATCGTTTATCAGATTGAACACCAACTGTTTATGAATGTTCAAAAAAACATATTCATCAATAAAAGTACTATTCAAGTTTATGAATATTCAAAATAGCTGCTCTAAATTGACAAACAAATAAAGTTTACGTCAGTTATAACAAACGCATGAAGCAATTCAGACAATATTAGGTAAGAATATTCTCTGCAATGCGACGCATGTATTTAATTCAGTACCAACAGAAAATGGACAAAATTGCGGTGAAAAACAGTGTTCAAAAATAATTTGTGGCGGATACGATCAAAGGAATTAAATTTTCTTCTAGAGGTGTTGGATCGAATTAGGTCTACTGTTCACAGAGCTACTACTTAAACGTTTTCTCAAAGTGACGAACTAATACTAATTGTGGGTGTATGTGTTCGAATAAGCAAAGTAATCTAGGTTTGACAGCTTGTCACTTTGCTGTTTGTCTTTCTTTTGTCTTTGTTTGGTCTCTGTTACGGCCAAATGCTTGAACGGATGCCAACAGAATTTAGCTGTAGGGTAGTATTCACACAAATAGCATTTAAAAACTTAAGTATTTGGCTTTATACCTGCTACTAAAAATTAAAAATGGCAGACCAAAACTTCGTAAAAAAAAGCAGTTATGGTAGTTGTAGGCAAACGCATTAAGTGATTCGAACAAAATTCGTTAGGAACATTTCTTTTTGTCAGAATGAACAAAAAAACTTATTAGGAAAAGGTATTGATTCATTTTTCTGCCATAATTCAAGATGGCAATTCAAAACATTAAACAAAATCGGCTTGCGGTAGTTGTTACACGTGAATACATTTGACGAAATTTTGTACATTCTTTAAAATATGGTTGCACAACTTAGGTACATGGTTTTTATTCCAGTTAATAGAAATCAAAGCAGCGTGCAAAAAAATGTGTCCTTTATGTTTAAATCGCTCATTAGATTGTACACAACGTGGTTACGAATATTTAGAACAACACATTCATTACGAAAGGTCCTACACAAGTTTTCTGAGTGTACAAAATGGGACCCAAAATTCTTTCCAAAAAAGGTTTATGGAACGGTTCGTAAGAAATTTGGGAAAAAAACATTCCCTGAAATATGGATGAACGTATCGTGTGTGATTTCTTGTATGGATTAGTGCACGTGTAGAAACCTGAGTGGTTATTCCCGACTTGAAACAATTCCAGATCGCGGGTGTCTCCTCTCGTGTTCCAGACTGAATCTTGCAGGGAAAAATCTCTCACAAATATAGATGAATTTTATATTATATATCTATGTTAGTAATATTACGTGTAACATGCACAGAGTGGATGCACGCTATGTCATAACCTAAACTAGAATCCACAAATCCTAAGAAAAAATAGCTGTACTGCACCTATTAGAATTCCAAACCCATTGTTAAGGCTTACGGTTTGACTCCTAGATTTCCAGGGTTTTAAATACGTGAAAAACAGCAAGGGAGGAGAAACTCTGTGTGTCAACCGTGGATGATATCATTATTGATACCAGAACCGTAGCCAGGAACTCGTTGAAAGCAATGTTAACCACGACCCTCTATTGTTTTAAAATAAAATTATGATTTCTGTTGGATGACAGGTTACTTTGAATTACTGAAGACCAGCAATTGAATTAATGAATAAAGTAAAACTAAACCTGCTGGCATTTTACATAAAGAATGGACCAGGCGACTGCGTGGCCAGCCCGATAACGCTCCCAGTAGGCTATGTGAGCAGTGAATCACGTAAGGGTGGAGCACGTGGAGACCAAAGTGCGTTGTAGGTATGGTGGGCGGGAGAGAGAGGAAACAATCAAAGTACGTATGATTCGTTTCATCGGAGTTGAAGGATGGAAGTATGGAAGAAGTATGTTGTTTTAATGGGATAAAAGATGCGTTTGAAAATAAACAATACAACAGGAAAAGAAACAGTGTTGTTGCACGTTTAGGGAAGCTGTGGGGGGAAGAGTGCACCGATGGCTAGGAAACAACTGAACAAGTGAATTGAAATGTTTATATCATATTGGTAGTGAAGACAAAAAAAACAACAACAAATAAGTTTGTAGTAATTTTAGACTTGCCACTGTTATTAGCATGTGGGAGAAGGAATGTTGGCATGAATACTAACTTCAACAGGTGAATATTACGTCACGTTTCCAACCCCAAATCTGTAGTTTCTGATAAAAGGGAGAAGTACTTTGCGAATGCGGCAATTTATGAGGGTGGGGGAGATGGAAGGAGGGTGGAAGGGTGGGGTTTGTGTAGCTGATGAGTCAATTTATAAACGTTTGGGACGGATGATGGACGAAGACATAATTGGTATGCAACGTTGCATTCAAAGGTCTTTATTGTAGTATTTTTTTAATGTTAGAATGTTGAGTCTGGTGGAGGGACGACAGCAAGTCAAGACTGATAAAAAAGGGGCCACATTACTTTAGTGATATTATATAATAACTTCGCCCGTCTTTAGACAGATCGAAGCTAGTATCCTAATAATTGCTGAATGAGTGCAACAAAACTACCACACTGAAATTTGGGTTAATTAAAAAAAATTAAGTGGGCCTAAGGGGTGCATCAACATTTAAGAGTGGGAGTCTTGCTCTCAAATTTTAGGGCTAAAAATTTGACATTTCTCTCCCCCTTATATACTTTATAGACTTTCTCAAGTCTAACTAAGCTCGATCTACATAGTTCTTGCGGATCAGCCATTTGTGGGATTTCACCCATCGGGTGATAGATCAGTTACAGTTCGTCAGGGGTACTATAACTATTACTTACAGGCATCAAGTCGAAAGGCAGCAATTGTCTGTGTGGCAACTGCCAAGAGCTAGGGCCATGACATCAGTAATTTTGCTCTGAATCTTGACACCATACAACGAAAAAGAATGGAATATTTTAGCTGTGAATCGTCCAAGTTAAAAGAAGATTTTCAAGGACATGTTTCTTTAGTTGTACACTGTGATGGAAAACTTTGACAAGATATTCGATTGAAGGAAAAAGTCGACAGGCTACCAGTCCTCGTCTCATTAAAATGAGTTTCTTGGTTACTTAACGTCACCAAACTTCTGGCTGGAATAGGAGAAACCAAAGCAGCTGCTGTTCATGAAGCATTGCACAATAAGGGTATGCAGGACAATGTGGTTGCTATGTACTTCGATACGGCCAGTTCAAACACTGGCCAGCCATGGTGCATGCGTCTGTGCTAGACCAATAGCTTGGCAAGAATCTTCCCTACTAAGCCAGTCGTCACAATGCTATGGAACTCCATGGAACTCTATGGAATTGTTAGGAAGACTGATACTTGATATATACAGCGTACCGGATGAGAAGGCTATTGCGACGACTTTGTCTGGTCGTCCATCCATCCGTCGCCTTTTTTAAACTATGCAACGGTACCAGGCAGAGACGACCACGCTTTACAACGTTATATTCAGTGTGAGCAGTTAGTAAATAACCTGGCAAATTAAACATCGTTACTTCCTTATAGCAATAGACTTCTTCGACGTAACTAAATTAAATAATATAAGATAACACGCAATAAAAACAAATAGATTTTAGCTTCGTTTAAAACAGTCTCGTCGCATTGTTGCATGAATGATTAGGCTCAGTATCGACCCAAATTCTTTATTAGGCCTATCTGCTACTTACGAACTGTATTAAAAAATTAGGTCTAAAAAATGAAAATTAGGCCTAAAATCATGTTACCACAGCAACAACAAGTTTCTACGAGTTGTTGCTGGCTTCATCAACAGCGTCTCTCTCACTACTTCCCTACTACCACTGATCTATAGAGGCTACATTGCGCGTTACGTTGTTAACACTGTAACTGTGTGCCTGTAGGGCACCGTGTTGAAAAAAAGAATAGGCTTTCTATACAATCCATATCTCCGACTGAGACTGGACTGAGGTGACTGAGGTTGGCGCTAATGACCAAGCTGTCGACGCGCCATTAAGCCACATCTCCCCCCCCCTATATCTCCGTTAGCTGCTACTAATGAAATTAAAACTGCTGGGTAAAATTAGGTCTAAAAGCTGACAATTACGCCTAAAATGTAAAGTTAGGTCAAAAGCTAACACATTTTTAACGGACATTTGTGATGGTTACTGCTTTTGGATTAGTATAATAGAGATACGTGTTGCAGTACGTGATAGAGGTGTGCTCCTTAACATTGGAAGTGGAGGAACTGTCAGAAGACCGGTGCAACTAGGCACTCGCTGTAGCCGCTTGTTGAAGAAATGTTTTCATTTAACATTTGGTAATAGTCATCCCAAATACACATTTATGTTTCGTGGCACTTGATATTATAAACGAAAACGAAAGGTTACACCCAAAGCATGAACGGATTCGAAAGGTATTTAGCAGGAATATAGTTTGACTTAAGCTGCACAACGTGTTTACTTGATTTTAGACCTTTTTTCTAAAAATCCAAAGTTACGGAAGAAAGTGGCATCCAAAATATGGTTTGGGCTTATAACTTGGAAATCATTCATCATATTAAACACAAACTGTTCATGAACTCAGAATAACATATTCGTCAACAAAAGTACTACTGAAGTATAATTACAATTCAAATAGCTGCTCCAGACGGCGTACAAATTAGGGTTTACGTCTGTTATAGCTAATCTCATAAAACAATTCAAATAAAAGTGGGTAAGAATATTCTTTGAAATGCGATGTAGGTACTCGATTGTATACCAACAGGCAAATTCAAAATATCAGCCAAAAACAGTTTGTGGCAGAACCAGCCAAATCGGTTTAAATTTTCTTCTTGAGGGGGTGAGGCTAGTGAGTTCTACTGCTCACAGAACTATTAATTATACGTTTTCTGAAAGTCATAAAAAGCAGGTCTACTAATCGTGGGTATAAGTAAACAAATAAGCAAAGTGATCTAGGTTTCGGTTTAACTCGACATTTTGGCGCTTTACTGCTATTCTGTTCTGTTGTCTGTGTTTGGTCTCTGAAGCGGCAAAATCCTAAAATGGGTTCCAATATAATTTTGCAGTAGTATTCACTGAAATAACGTTGAACGACGTATGTACTTGGCTTTATACCTGTTACTAAAAATCCAAATGGGTAGACCAAAATTGTGTCCAAAAAGTGGTTTATGGAAGTTGTAGCCAAATGCATGAAGCAATTTTGATGAAACTTTGTAAGTAAATTCTTTAAAATATGGCTGAGCAACTTAAGTGGTTTTGTACCATTAAATGGAAATCCAAAATGGAGGCAAAAAATTAGGTCGTCTTTACATTTTAAAATCGCCCATCAAATTGAACACAAAGTTGTTACGAATATTTAGAACTACACAATAATCCAGAAAGGTCCCATACAAGTTTTCTGAGTATTCAAAATGGGACCAAAATGGCTTCCAAAACAGCTTTACATCAGTTATAGCCAACATAAGGAACAGTTCGAACGGAATCTGGGGAAAAAACACTCCTTAAAATAAGGATGAACGAAGTAGGTGCTTGATTTCATACCAAAGTATAACAATTAAAAATGGCGGCCCAAAATGGTGTCAAAATTAGCTTGTGGAAGTTGAGCCCAAAGAAATTAAATTTAAATCTTGATAGTTTGGGGACGAGTGAGATCTACCATTCATTAAGTTTCTAGTAGGCTCAAAAGATTACTTTGTGGAAAGGAGATATAATCATATGAGGCTGATCCTGGGATCAGCTTAAGAATCCACAACTCCATGAACACAAGGAAATTTTTAATTTTCGAAAGGATATTCACTTTCTTGGTCATAAAAAAAACTTAAAAATGACACACATAAACAGTAAAATCTTCCTCACAAGATGGGGGGGGGGGGCATAAGAGGAAGATTTTACTGTTTATGTGTGTTATTTTAACGTTTGTTTGTGACCAAGAAAGGGAATATCCTTTCGAAAATTAAAAATTTCCTTGCGTGTATGAAGTTGTGGATTCTTTAGCTGATGCCAGAATCAACCTCGTATGATTAACTAGTGGGCTATACCGTATTGTATTTGAAAACGGTGGTCCAAATGGCATCAAAAACAGTTTGTGGAAGTTATGGCCAAAGGAATTAAAATTTATTTTTGACGTCTTGGGGACGAGTGATGTCTACCGTTCATTTAATTACTAGTAATCTATTCCAAATGGTAATTGAAAATGGTGGCCAAACTGCCTTCAAACATATTTTGTGGAAGTTATAGCCAAATGAATTAAATTTTACTCGTGAGGACTTGGGGACGAGGGAGGTCTACCGTTCATTAAATTACTAGTAGGCTGTACCAAATGGTAATTGAAACTGGCGACCCAAAATGTAGTCAAAAACCAGTCAGCAACATTTACGATCAAATGTATTATTTGTTTTTCCTTTGCAGTTAGGGAAGAGCTAGGTCTCTTTTTCACAGAACTAAGAGTTAAAATAGTCATAAATCTACAATTTCAACAAATTTCAACTATTTTCTGCATGAGGTTGGTCCAATACTGTTTGCGATTTACAATAATTACAACAAAACACAACAAGAACATTACAACAACTCGATTTTAAGATATATTAGAACTGGATGACAATTTTTTTAATCCAATTTTGAATTTTAAAATGGCTTGTAGAGATGAGTAAACCTAAGCAACATACGTGGTTTTGTGGTCGGAGTAGTGGGCGACGTCTGCATGGTTCACATTTCTTGTAAGGAACTAAATACCGAACACAGAAAATGTTCAACTTCAGATGTTGCCCGCGCATGAGTATTTCACCATTTCTGAAGGTATCGACACCCTTAGCATTGTTACTATGGTAACGATGCCGCCATGTTTGATTTAAAGTTTCGCTTATCGTTTCGTCGTCCGTTTCGTTCGGCAAACAAGTACAACGTCAGTTTCTTCAGTTTACCTCTAGTCCCCAAGAACTTCGGATGGCACTGTGATCACAGCTGCAGAAGATCTGCACACTAGCAAACTTACAGGTAGATGTACGTAAATCGTCCATTAGGTAGTTCGCCCAATGTGGAATGGTATGCATTGCTCCAGGATGAATACCCATGGTAGAATGGTGCACGTGGCTTCTAGGAGTAATACTTAAATACCAAATATACCTCTGTCAGGCAGTTTATAACAAATAAATGTAAATTTAGACTCTACGTTTTACTGTGACTTTTGTTAATTTCTAGATAGACTCTACTGTTCCTTTATTTACAGTATAAAAAACATTAAATAACACTACATATTGATTAACAAGACAAGTGAAATCACAAGTGTTCCAAATGCTTTTTTATTAGAAGAATATAAACAAAATTTTATAGTTTGGTATTGTATTGGTTTCCCAGTATCTACACGTCTTTTTTATGATCCCATTTCTCATCATTTATTACATAATATTTTTGCCAAGGTCACATTTTATGCACATACTTGTAATTATAATTGAATAATTGTTAACTGGGAGTTATAATGACAGAAACTCTTTTATTTATGGAAATAGAGATTAACATTCAATGTTGTATCTATCATCATAAACCGGCTTGAATTTCTAAAAACAGTGTTGTCATAACACGGTTTAAGTACTAGTGAATGCAGGCAATTAGAATCTCTAACCGATTGTTCTTAATGCATGCTACGTAAGTCACTGATATCTTTGGTGACCTTCAGGCGTATTGAGTGTGATTTCTTATATGGATTAGTGCACGTATAGAAACCTGAGTGGCGATCCTCGACTTCCAACAACTCCAGATCTACGCTGTCTTCTCTCATGTTCCAGGCTGTAATATGCACAAAAAAATCTCTCAAAAATATATTATTCGTAACATGCGCAGAATGGAAACACAAAACTAAAATCAACAAATCCTGTCTAAGAAAAAATGGTTAGATTTCCAAATCCACTATCAAGGCTGATGGATTGAATCCTCTCTTTCAAGGGTTTGAAATACGTGAAAATCAGCAAGGGAGAAGAAACCATATGTGTCAACCATGTAATTTTATGGATGAGTGCTTAGGTATATGGTACACAAAGTAGACGATAGCATTATTGATACTCACTCCATGGCTAGCTTGTAATAGCAAGCTAAACAAGTTTATTATAGCAGCAGTTTTAATTCCAGTTCTTATGATTGGTGAAACTACCAGCGTCACTAATGACAAATAATATCTTTGATTTGACATCCTTGCTAGGTCTGGGGAAATGGTTGTGAAACAAGGGCTGTAGCTAGAAATGTTTTCTGTTTAACTAGAAATTCTCTCCCTTGAGAAACCGTTAACTATTAGCTCCTCCCCATATAAAACAATGATTAACACCCCTCCTGTGTAATTTTAGCTACTCTCCCCACCCTACTTCCTAAAAAAGAAACTCGCATTTTTAGCCCCACCCACCCCCCTCAATTACACTTCCTGTTCTTACCCTACAGACAAAAACTGCAGAAACAGGGCAGGTACATCAATAAAAAAAGTTTCTTTGGATATCTTGTAGTTTGGATAAACTAACCCGAAGAAAAAGGCCAATAGCAAGCTGAAGTTGCTTACTGCATTATTGCTTGAGTTTTACGAACTTTATGGTAAAAAGTCCACATATTTCATACTATAGGGGTAAATGATTTTTTAAAGTGAAGACAAGTATTAAGTAAAAAATTGAAAAATAGTATTGTAAAAATATGCGAAATATAACATTTGTTAATAATGTTGGAAAAAGACATGTGAATAACGAGTTTTGCAAAAAGTGGGAAAAAAGGCTTTATAAAATGAGTCAATATGTAATAAAAATGTCTGGGAAGCATTTATTAAAAAAAAACGGGGATAAAAACGATTACTTTTAGTGTCCATTTCAGGTTGCTTTCGAATCTAAACCATGGCCAATGGAAAAGAGGAATATCATCCACATTATAGACTGGCATTGTGAGAATAATATACACTCTAATACGAGAAATAAAGAAAAGACGACTTCCCAGACTCGAATCCAGGACTTCCCACACACAATGGAAACAATCGGGCTGTGTTCAGTAGCGATTAATCATCCTGCATTTAGGCTACCAGCAGGATTGTTAAGAACTTCGGGAAAATGTTTCGTCTATTAGAGAATGGCACACAAATTGCGTTGCATTACACTAGAAGCATTCCTCCAGCAATAATCAGGTGGATTGCAACAGCTATGGATTTTCTGCAGTACATTTAAAAATGAAACGACAAACAATGGGAACATTTGAATAATTTCACAATGCGGACCAATCCTCCAGAAATAACCAGGCAGATTGCTACAGCTATGGATCAGTGCATTTCAAAATGCCACGGAATTTGAACTACAAACATTGGCATAAATGTCAACAGCGATGGTGCTTACCTGGTGGATTGCTTACAGCTTTGGGATTTTCTGATGTCCATGTGGGAACGCCACGGGATATCAGCCACAAACAATGGAGAGTAACTCTTGCTGCTGGAGTTATTAAGAGAGTGCCATCATGCGAAACAGAGCTTTCTCCATCATCAATTTCGTATTCAATAACTGGGGCTAATTGACCTGCACAATTAAGTGAAATAGTAAAAAAATAATTTCAATAAAATTTGTTAAGGGTTTGTATTCTTGTTATTTAGAGATACAGCATACGTAGATAACCTTTTTACAAATAAATAAACAATAAAGAACCATGCAAACAATTTTTGCAGTTTGAGGAATTGCACCTGGCATCAAATGAAAAGAAGAAAAGAATTATTCACACGCTTTGAAAGTTTGACTCGCTTCCTGAAGAAGCCACGGCAACAGGAGGAGAGAGAGAGACAAATTTGCAAAGTTCAGTAGGAAATGGACTTATGGTCATGTCAACTTTTGCATGTAAAAGGTCGTAGGTATTAAGTTGCAAAATTGTCCCTCTCCGTTCCGAGATAACCTTGGCAGTTAAAATTGATCCTAATTGACTATATTCCTTTTTTTAATCTGAATTTCTTGCGTTCTTCTATAAATCACAATCACAATCGACGTGAGAATGGTGCGTCACAGGACTATTCAAGAAAATGCCTGGGGTGGCTGACGTCAGGCTCTACCCCAGGACTTCAGGCTCATGAGGTAGTCGTGCTAAAACTCAGATTACCTTACCCCTATATCAACACAATGTAACACAGTATTTAAGTCACACTATAAAAAAAGCCTAACATTAGCAGTTACACCAACAGGCCCACTAATGGTCGAAAAAGCAATATTTGTTTTTAGTTTTGTACGTGAACACGAACCAGTTAGCAATATGAACGTCAATACTATAATCTTTCTATCACAACGTTGTCATAAAGCTTGTGATGCCGAACTTGCGAGATGTAAACTCGAGCATCAAGGGGCTAATTGGCTTTGATAAATCTTCTTTATGAGTCCGATGTTTTCCACGATTGTGGGGCTTATATAATAAAAACTGGTACTACTTTTTACCACGGACAATGCTAACTGCAAGATCTAAATGGCTCGGAAATGATTTACTCGTTTTCGTAATAAATCAACAGTTGATCAGCATGGTGGACACAAAACTATGAGGTTGGTTACAGAACCAGTTCGCCTTTTTTCACTCATTGAACACTCGATATGAAATGGCTTTGTGCACCCTGTGCAAGGAAAGATGTGATAAGAGGATCACCAACAAACACCACACCCGTCGTTGTGGTCACAACTTCGTTTCCTTTTTTTCTTTGGGGGGGGGGGGGGGGTTAGTATGGTTCAAGATTTCATCGTCGAATTTATTTGGGTGTACCGGATATTTTGTAGTTTGATTCACGGGTTGAGGAGCTTTTTTTCAGACGTTTGCAGAAATCTGAAATTTACATTCAGAGTTATGTATGCACCATGAATAAAAAAAAATATTTAAATGTAGACAGTGGCTGCTCCTCCTAAAATTTTTCTCCAGTTGCGCTCCCAACGTGCTAATAGCCCATGAGAATTGTTTCATAGCTACCCAAAATAACAAATCGTCACTTTACCATGTCCATTAGAATTACCAAATTATCATGTATAAATCGCAATCTCGTGACTTTCACTAATGAAAACCTTTTTGTATCGAAACATTCATCGAACCACACGCCAATATAACTTTAAAATATTATCACAAACTACGAGTTTGTACTTACTATTTCTTGGTTGAAGCTCTGTGCACCTTGGTTTTATACCTGTCCAACCCGTAGCTGCGCAAATACGCTTTACACTACCAGAGAAATTGAAATATGTAATTTCAGGGCACCGATGAATCAAGATATCTCCTATGGAAAATTCTTTCTTGACGTCTGAAAAATATATTGAACTCAGCAAGTTAGTGCAAAGATAGTGTGTTTTGAAAATATTTTTTGTTTATTTGTAGTGGATCGCCTAAAAAGAGCACTCTCACAATTGCATGAGAAATAAAAGTTTTAATTTTCAGCACCTAAATACACATGGCTGGTACAGCAAAAGTATGGGAAGCAATATAACAAATTTGATTTTAATTTGCAATTATTTGTTAAAAAATTATTTTGATCATTTCAATCATTTAATCTTAAATTTTTATGTTTTTTACCCGAATTTTAGCCTTTTTTATATTTATTTTTAAATACACTTAAATTTAATAATTTGAATTTAATAACCTTCCAGTTATAGTTTGAACCAGTAGGTATTCATTATTTCGTCTACGCTATAAATTGGAACGATATCCGACATTTAAATACAATTTCAAAATGTCCACCTAAATCAATAATGCATCCATTGCAGATTAGTTACAGTCGTCATAATTTCCCCATTTTAATGTGTCGCAACTGGTTAGTCTACGTTTTTAATTTGATGAAAATTAGCAATTGGCATGAATTCTAAATGGTTACCTGTGTCAAGATAGCGCCCATTACAAATTAATAATGACAGTGGTATAGTCGTCATTTTATTTTGTTGCTACTACTTTACGTACGTTGTTAATTCTAAGGAAATCAGAATATAATAAGCACAATTTGAAAACTGTCACCTAATTAGAAGATAGCGTCAATTACAGGTAAAAATGATAACGGCTCATTCAGTGTTTCAACTGGTATAAGTTATTTTCTATGCGTTTTAAATTTGACTTAATTCCTCTACGAGCATTAGAAAAATTCTCTTACAGTTAGGAGAATTATTTTTTTAATCAGCAAAATAGCATTTTTTTTCAGTTGGCACATCATAAGCACAATTAAAGTTACGTGCCCTAATTGTAAGATGGTACCAACTAGAGACCAGTATCAATAATGGTAGCAGAGTAATTGTTTTAGCTAGTAGTAAGTATAAGCTGTTACGTTTAATTTCAAGTGAGTAAGTAAGCAGAATTTCAAAGTGACAGAATAATTTCAAGACAGCACCCATTACAGACTATTAGTGATGATAACGTATTCATTGTTTCAGCTGGTATCAGATATTTCGTCAGTGTTATAAATTTTAAGGAGAATAATAAGGACGAAATTGGGCGTTCATTATATACCAACAGAAATGATGACTTATTCATTGTTTTAAATGGTTTCAATTATTTCATCTTCGTTCTAGATTTGAAAGAATTTGGACAATAATAAGAATTATTTCAAAATAACTAGCGAATTTCAAGGTGGTACCAGATTACAGAGTGAGAGCAACGATGGCAAATTCCAGGGAGAATGGATTTTGCATCGCTTTTGTAGGGTTGGTCCACTCAATACTAAGCAATACTGTGAGAAACCGTGAGAGATGTTGCAGGTGTATTGCCACATCTGCAAAGTTTTACCATTTTACTAATTCTTGCATCTCATTGGTAGTTGATTTTCCTGTTGAATCGTCACAAAATTGTACTAACAAATGAACGAATATTTTCTTGGGAGATTAATTTCGGACCTCGAACGATGAACCTATGCCACAACAATGAAGTTGTACTAATGATGTCATTCCCGAAGTCTACCAAGCCCAAGGTCTACATGATGTCATATTGTTTCATCCTATTGTTATTTGACCAAGTTGTCGACGCGCCATTAAGCCTCAATCCCCCCCCTATTGTTATTTTAAAATTAATATGCAATGTTAATATAGATGTTGTTGCACGACTAATTGTGGTAACAATATGTAGCATAGAAGTGGTCTGTAATTAATGTGCGTTATCAATTGTAATGGCTCGAGCTAGCTTGCTTTTACACTAAACAATGGGAGAAAATATACAGACTGTGCAATAGAATTCTTATCTACACTGAATACGAGGTGCCAATTCTGTAGAGTTCTTTTGTGACTGTTCCTGTACAGAATTCTGCCTTCAATACTATCGTGGATTAATATTAAACATTGAAATTGTTAGTGTATTCAAAGTTTAATATTAATCCACGTTAGTATTAAAGGTAGAATAGAAATTCTACTCCACAGTCAGTATATTTTTTCATATTGTTCAGTGTGAAAGCAAGTCCAACAATTTTTGCAGACTCTGTTGGGCTTTTAGCTGATATTCTGCCATTTCTAAAATTTGCATTCTTTCTAAATTTGTACATGGATGAAATAGCTAATAAAAATTAAATTAATGAATGTGTAATGGTTGCTATTAATGTTTATTGGGAGCCATCTTGCCATTAGGTGACCATTTTTAAATTATGCTTATTATTGTCCGATTTCCCTAAAATATAGAACGTAGATGAAATAGTTGATGCCAAATGAAACAATGCTTTTGCCGGGGATCTTCTACCAACTGGACGGTTCGTATAACAGTGTTCAGTTAGATTGCAGTTACATGAAAGGAACTTGAAAAGGCACTATCACATAGAAAGCTATGTTTTGAACCTATTCCCATTACTTTATGTTGTGTAGTTTGAACTGTAGGGAGGACAGTCCAACGGTACATTCCCAGAAAAAGGAAAATAACCGTAGAAAAAAGAAGATGAAAAAAATAGGTTGTCTATATTCCCCCCTCTCTGGATCTGAGATGGCAAGATCGAATTTTTAAATTATTGTAATCGTAGACAGGCCTTCACTAGTCGAGATGAGGCTTCAATTTTTGTCAATAAATTGTTCATACATGACGGAGGTGTAAGCTCTCATATTTGAAATTCTAACAGAGAGGCCGTATGCTGACGCTTACTAACCCTGGCTATTGCTATCGCTATTTCCTGTGTTAATACTGGAATTTTTTCTGCCTCGCCACGGCAAGAAGGTTTGCTTTTTGAATAGGTGGATACGTTCGAATGCACATATCAAATACACGTCCCTCTTCTTCGCTTGAGCTCTATGAAGTAAACCTAATTAATTCCAGATAGACCTGCCTGCCAGTGTAGTGTTAAAAACCACCACTCGAACCGAAATAAATACTAAATGCAGAAAAAAATGTCTTCCTATAGCAGGCATTTTTTTCTTCCATCACATGATTGGAATTTTCGTTTAAATCCACGGATTTGCCTCTGTAGGGTATGCTACTTTTTGCTTGTAAATGCATATTAATGTGTTTAATTAGGCAGGTTAAGATACACAAGCATTAGTTACTACTAATTGTGAGAGGGTCAAAAACATTATTTATCAGAAAAAATGTCATCCTATCTTTGCTGGTTTCCTTATTAAGAGGTACAGAACTTCTATAATTAGATTAGCATAATGAAACAACGAAGGGATTGTCAGTAGCAATAATTACGACGAAGAAGTTGTTTGGATTCATCAATTTATTAAAACCTATATTTTTTTAATGTAAGTTTATGTAAACGTTGTTTTTTTCCAAAACGTAAATAAAATAATTAAAAAAGTAAGTTTTAACACTTCAACTTCCAATTAACAACAACACCATGAGAAATAAACTGGACAAATCTAAGTAGCAGTCACTAGGTCGGTACTGTCACAGTTTATGACAAACTGAAGATACTAAATAAATGGATTCGTGCTTTGACCAACACTCACGCAGCACCAAAAAGTTAATTGTTTAATTTCTTTTTTATTTTAAAATCATACATGCTAGCAGGCATATAAAAGCCGCTTAAACCATTGCTCATATTTCCATTGTTTATGTAAGGTGTATTTGAATGAATATTAACTTAAACACGTTTGGCACTTGGTGTTAGAATTTTGCTGATTCTGACTTCGACTCATATTTATGTGCCAATCTGCCATGGAATTGTAGAAAAGTGAAGCAAAGTGAAGTCATAAACGTGCATTAGTTAATCTCGGATAAGAACCACTTATCCGACGCGCCATTAAGCCTCATTCCCCCCCCCCCTCCCCCAACTTTTATCCCGGTATACTGCCATCCCATTCCAAGTGCATTTCCAATGTAATTTGCATAATTATGATTTGGCATAGGCTTTAAACCGGATATCCTTAATTATAATGAAAAGTTTAGCATCAAAATGAAAAAAATCAAGATACCTTCTGGTGGAAAAAGAAGTCGGCATTGGGTAGTTGTTACCGGTACACTGCTTTTGGACCACCCTATGTAAATCATATTTCAAGAAACGTAACAAGACTTTACTTTACCTCCGACTTCTTCGCCCCTGTAGAAACTCATGACATTTTTGGCTGAATCTGGATACGGACAGGGTGCACTTGGGTTAAGACCTCCACCATTGGTAACAGGTCGTTTTGTGGTGGTTTTAATAGTAACTGTTCGTTTTGTCGTAGTTGTTGGTCTAACTGGTAATGTAACAGGAACCCCAGGCATTGGAACTATGAAATATACACACAGTAAATTATAATCGACTTTGAAAGAGTGTTCAAATATAAATCACATTCACTGGCACTACAGGCGACTACAGTTTCACAGGCGACTACAAAGTACTGGAATTCCTATTTTCTACTTTGGAAAATATTATCTATTTTGGGTTATTTACTGACAACATCAACAAAATGTCCAAAACTATTGCACTTTTCTCTGTGAAGGTAATAAATAAATCCTAAAATTTCTTAGCAAATCTTACCATCAGTCACTTCTTCACTGTCTTCCTGTTCTTTTATTTTCATAAATATTGAATGAGTTTTGCCATAGGGATTTGTGCACGAATATTTTCCAGAGTGTTTTTCCTGTAGTGGGCCGAGTTTTAAATCGAAACTGTCCTTGTTATAATTCCATCCTGCAAAAAAAAATATCTATTCTGTTATGTTCAAGAAGTTTTAGCAAACACAACTATTTAGCTTTGTTGGATGAAAACACGTCATAAAGAAATTATAATATCTATTGCTTTCCGAGGATCAATAACCATATGGACAATGCTGTTGTTGATATTACCTACAAAGGTACTGCTGATGTGTCATTCATATTTAACTGCTGCTGTGCACGTTATAGTATACAGTGGTCGTGGAAATATTTGGCAAAATTATTCAAAAATGAATGAATTAGGCAGGTTAAGAATACTATAATCAGTATATTCAAGGCGAAAAATTAAAATTGAACTTACTAGGTTGGTCCCTTACAACACGTGGATTATCTGCTCTCCATCTCGGTTGCCCATAATCATTAAACCAATGACAGCTGAAAATAATGGTAGCTCCTTTACTCACACGCAGGAAGCCATAAACAGATATAGTTGAGTCGCCATCTTTGATTTCATAGGTAATTACTGGAGCAGTAGCAACTACGTAAAAAAAAGAAGGACATTCAAAATTAATTGCAATCAGGTTACCATGTTAAAATTATGCCTAGTTACCGAAAATATTCGATTCCACTATGCATTGAAATATTTTCTAAATTTACTTTAGACGTATTTTAATGGCTTGGAACCAGGGTAAAGTTACAACAAGAATTGAATAAGAGCCTACGCTATGATTTGTGATGTTCACAAGGATTTGCCATCTTAGTGTTGCTTGTATTGCTGTGATCATACAGTTACTGACAACATAAACATAACACTTGTAAAATATTATCAGCATATTATTGAGGACATCAAACTTCGTGCCAACAGTTTTAATTGGAAATGAAACAAAAAAATCTTGCTGTCTTAAGTTTTTGAGGTTTTTGGGAAATTCTTTCTGTCAAGCCTGGTACATTCTTATTTGGGATGGTTACGCATTCTACAGCGCTACATCCCCAAATCCGTCACTGTTTCGTTTTGCGGGGGGTTGACCCTCCTGAATGTTATTGGTGTCGACGGCCACTTACGGTCCGGCACTTACTTGTTGATTGTCGCCATCTTGATGGTGTTTGCCGTCGTTTCCGTCTTCCGCATGACATTGCGCGTCAGTTGGGCGATAAGTCTGTCGTCCTGTCCGGTGTTTTTCAATTTTTGCAGGAGGTACAGATGTATGACAAGATTTAGATTAGGGGTTTGAATAACATCTCTGTAATGTGTGGTGCAGTGGCAACCCGGACCACTGCACTGTGACTGAAGTTGGCGCTAATGACCAAGTTGTCGACGCGCCATTAAGCCTCACCCCCCCCCAAATCTGTGGAGCAAAGTGGCCTCATGGTTAACACTACTGTCATTTGTGCCAAAGGTCTTTGCCTCGAGACTGAACTAAACAACCCCCGGCATTTTCGGGAAGAGAAAGGCCCTGTGGGGACCCAGTCTCATGTCGATTGTGGCATGTAAAGTATACTAGGGATTTCGAATTAAAATTATGTTTGCAAAATTGTCATTCTCCCTTTCTGATGCTATGGCTCATGGATGGTGCTTGGCGAACTTCGATGAGATTGTAAATCGAATCATAAAAACATTGGAAATGCAAACACACCTACTACTATGTAGTAAACAAATGGTTGCGAGATTAAAAAACATATATGGCAAACATTGTTGATTATAGATATTTTATACGTCAAAATCTTTTATTCTTACTCTAGGTTAACGTAGATTCAGTACTTTTTTTATTCTAGTAGGCTATGGAATGTTTTACGTTCCTACCTTAATAGTTTGAAAACTCAACGGTAAGCAGACTAGTTAACTTCAATATTAAATAGTATTAAAATACGCTTAAGCATATAAAATACGGGTGTAAGCCTTAAAAAAATTATAGCCCTAAATGAACAGATATTTGAGAAAGCCATGTAAGCCATCAGTGTCACATTAATATGTGTAAAAGAATCTCCAGCGACCCCAAAAAACAACCTGGAGCTTCTTTTACATGTATTAGTGGGATGTTGCTAGCTTACATATCTTTTTCTAATATCTGTTTCTTTAGAGCTTTAAGGTTTTTAAGGTTTACATCAGTATTTTATATGCTTAAGCGTTTTTTAATACAAAAATCCATAATTTTTTCCTTGTTTCATCAAGAATAACACAGAAAATAATACTGTAATCATCTTAAAATCACCTGTCCTGCCTTTTTAATACTCAATTTTAAGAGCTATAAAAATTGAAAATTGGTTGAAAATAGAACAGGGAAGCACTTGGGTGGAGTGGTAGTATCTTATTGGGTTTCGATTTTCAATGCTACAATTCATGACTTTAGTACGTTCAGAAAGAATTTGTTGGTCATTAATGCTTAGTGGGGTGACAGGAGGGAGGGGGATGCTGGGGCAGGCTTTGGTGGATTTTCATGGGTCACCATGGCTGGTTCAATTTCTACTACTAGAAATGATTGGTGTCCCAAAATGCATGATTCGGTTATCAACCTCATGGAGTGAGAATGGGGAAGTACTGTGGGTCCGTGGAGGATTTTGCGGAGCTTCCATAGCTAGTTTGATTTCTACTGTTAACAATGACATGTGTACCAAATTTCACTATTTTAGCACTATCTGCAAGAATTTGTTGGTCAGGCCTCAAATAAGGAGCGTGGGGGGACGTTGTGGTGCCTTGTAGATTATCTGGAACTATGAATGACTTGTGTACCACAATTCAAGCGTTTAGCCCGATCTGCAATAATTTGTTGGTCAAGCATCAAGGAGGGGGCACATGGGAGTGCTAGGGGGTCCCTTGGGATATTTCGTGGGGGTTCCATGGTTGGTTTGATCTGTATTGTTAAGAATGACTTGTGTGCCGAGTTTCATGCGTTTGGACCATATCAGACTGCCTAAGTGGGGAATCGAGGTCCTACCGAGAACGGCCTTGTCAGTATAGCTCAGTGGTAGGACCTCGGCCTTTGATTTCAAATGTCGTGGATTCGATACTCCGCTCAGGCAGTCTTGACATGTAAATCCAAAAGGCAATGTAAATATTTATTTAAGGTTGTCGTGACCAATACATAAACGGGCAAACACCACCTATTCTCAGTATTTGTGGCAATGAGTGCCAATCCAGGTAGTGCTGTGTCAAGGCTGTAAGCCTACTTCTTTACGGTAAAGAAGCCAAAGAAAAGGAACACAAACTCTTTATTTTGATGGGTTCCAAACCACATAACAAACAGGATTTTTGTTTTTTTTCTGGTTTTTTTTAGCTGCACTCGTGTAAAGCGATGAACTCTGGTAAAGTATTCTTTAATAGTAGTATGTTTCAGTACTAGACCAGAGAACCACATCATAGTCAGGTCTTTTGCTTGTTTGATTATCCTTTTATAGCATTGAAATTTGCTAGCACGAATGTTGATCGGTACTGAAATTTACCGGTTGTATTTTGTTTGTAATGTGGTTATTTATTTAGCCTAGAAATAGGTTCAGTGGCCTTATAACTTCTCTTATAATATAGCAGAAAATTTTAATCAATTGCAAAATAATTGTTCGTTTTAAATGATCATTGGTTAGTCATTCAGTTTTGAAATAAATGTCCACCTATGTTTTTTTTGCCACATTATGTCAATGCGGTTAGAACAAATCTATCTTTTAGACACTTGTGCATCACTCTTTTGGTAGTTCACGACTAAATACCGAAAAACACGATAAACACATAGTTCATTGTTGGTCAGATAGACAAATAAATGACTCCCATGTATGCCTTGACCCACACAAAATAAAATTCTTCACAATTAATTAAAACTGAGTCAAACAACAGATGAAGTTTCGTCCTAATTTAGCGGAATTCGATAAGTTACTAGGTATTCAGACACTGGAAATATTACAGTGACAAAAATTTACATGAATTTAGACGGTTGAAACCCGATAAAGTTTTAATTTTTAAAAAATTATATTGCGTGAATCAGGTAATCGTAAGAGCAGTTTCTTGCTATACGTGACGTAAATTCATAGTAAACCTTCTGTCACCATCAATTGCACCCAAGTTTCACTTACGGCTATTCAACTTGAGCTCTGTACACTTTGGTTCAATGTTAGTCCACTGTCCCTTTGTACATGTTCTGATATTACTGCCTTCGAAGCTGAAAGTGGTAATGTCCTTACAACGGAATGTGAGCGTGTCACCATCTGAAAACGTGGCTTTAGATTCTGAAATGGTAAAATAAAAATGCGTAGTGTAAAAAACAGTTTTCTTAGTACCCTGGTAAAAAAAAATTAGGCTTGAAAAATAAATTTAATTCTCTGCGTTCTTTGCAAGTGCTCCAAAACCATTCAAGCCAAAACGTATTTTATTACTTTTACATGGTTTTGTATGTCATACAATAAGATTAATTATTTTTAATAAAAATAAACTAGTGTTTGGACTTTTTAAAACTTGTTACACTGATATTTATCCGTAAGTATAAGTAGGTTCCGCCTTTGTAAAGTAGCTTACTAACATACTAAACCAGACTGGCTTTAGTGAGCTAAAAAGCAGGTGAAACAGTCTGCCTAGAGATCCGTATGGGGGGAGATGAGGCTTAATGGCGCGTCGACAGCTTGGTCATTAGCGCCAACCGTATGGGTGAGAGCAGTTCCATTTAAATGATTTTGTGTGTATAACATTCATGTAATTATTTTTTTAATGAACACTTTTTAAATCAAAAAAACATTTAGTTTAAGTCACTAAATAAAGTTTATACGAATTTTTTAAAAATGGTTAGGAGGGTTTAAAGTATTAATATTTTGTTGTTATGTAATGTACCACACTGTCAGTTGTTAGAATAAACGTTAATAAAAGAAGTATTTACGAAAACATCATAATAAATAAAACGTCTAGACAGAGTGTCACATTTGTAAATTATTAAAAGCCAAAGAAGGAATGATTTATTAATTATTATTTTAATAACTGATGCATATTGTTTGGTAAGGATGTTAACAAAAAAGCCTGGGTATAGTACAAGTTACACAACAGAGAACTATATTTCTGTTTTATTTGAATTCTGTTAACACCATAGAAAGGTCATACCTACTGCGTTATTTTTTAACACCTACTGAAGCTTTAATTTTGTTTCTATTTTACGTTTTTTAAATTTAAAAAGCATTCATAAAGAAAGGATTTTTACATGAATGTTGTACACTCGAAATCAATTAAATCAAACTGCTCCCCTGCTCCAGGTTAAAAAAAACTGGAACCCCTGTTGTTTTTAATTTTCATCTCTGATTTAATACTAAATGACAGCAGTGTTAAAATGCCAAAATTCGC
>JAHWFP010034160.1:34447-44616 GCA_023313725.1 Lithobius niger | reverse complement strand
CTGAAAATTGTCGAAACTTCCAACAAATCAAAACAAATCGCTCATTTTAGGCCTAAGAAAAACCGCTCTCACCGCATTGGCTTTAGTAAAAGATGCCCTTCTTTTTTCCCTCCATGTTTTTCCAGTCAGTGCGCCTTGCAGCTAATCCAATTACTGGCGCCAGCGTAAAGTTATATTTCATAAAATAGCGTTACGTCACGGCCACTATGTCGTAACGTTTCCCCCAAAAAAACCGTGTTCGACCGGCCTGCACTGCCGAAGATCTATATAAATTTACTAGCTCAATGCCTAAGGGCCCACGCGCACTAGGCGACCAAGTCGCGCGACCAGGTCACTGCGGCCAACGAGAATGCTTACGGTCTATGTAGCACCGCGCACTTGGCCCACGCAGCCAGTCAGTCGCTGGGATCCCGGGCGGCGTACAGGCGACCACGGGGCGACAATATACTTACTTGCTCCGTGGCCATTTTTCACCATACACATGATCGAGGAACCTCAATGATAAATGGACGTGGCCGCGCGGCACGTCGCCGTGTTTTTTGGCCGCGACGACCACTGGGCGCACGACTTGGTCGCCAAGTGCGCGGGGGCCCTTAGATGCTTCGGTTGCTTAGCAACGCATAGCAATGGCCCCAGTAACGTCGCTAAGCAGCCGCCATATTGTCCCCACCCTAAAATTGTTATAACTCTGACCCGACAGTTTACTGACCATGTCCAACAGTTTCGCGTTTGCACGAATTAGAACTTTTGGAAGCTACAGATGTAGTCTTTCCAATAAAAACAGGCAAGGGGCGTAAAAAAAATGTTTTACCTCATAACCCTGACCGGACCAACCCATACATACCATTCCATGAACAGTGAAATGAGGGAGTCAAATTAATTTCGCCAACTAATTTTCCAGATGTGAGGCTCCAGCTTGAAATATCCAACTGCTATCCTACACTGTGTTGCCCATACCAACACATGCAAGTGTTCAGCCACTTGAAGTACTGTTTAAAATTGGTTTTTTTTTTTTTAGTTCTGCAACAGGTGCGTCAGTAATTGAAACCATTCTACGCGTCTAATAATTGCGAACGGGGCGCGGTATCGCTGCTACCGAGTATTCATACCTGTGAACCATTAGACGTAATTCTATAGGCCCTGTTTAATGGCATTGGGCTTGCAGGTCGAAAACAGTGGCGTATTTGTTTACGTGAAGAGTGGATCACGGCT
Organism: Lithobius niger; assembly: GCA_023313725.1. Taxonomy (NCBI): domain Eukaryota; kingdom Metazoa; phylum Arthropoda; class Chilopoda; order Lithobiomorpha; family Lithobiidae; genus Lithobius; species Lithobius niger. The sequence continues at coordinate 43,404 of JAHWFP010034160.1, read as the reverse complement.
CAGTAGTAAAATTTAAACAAGCGGCTGCAACGACTACCTAGTCACAACCGGTCTTCTGTACACTTCCACCACTTTCGGGCCACCTCCGCTTCATACTTCCGGTTGTTTTTTTTTTAATACATATACATTTTAACTAATTTTTGGACCCTGGATCTAATAGTGAAAACCGTTTGTCTCTATCTGGAACGGTTCCATAGATGACGGCTCACGTCCGGTCGGCCACTTCCGGTCACTTGTGGCCCACTTCCGCTCCGTACTTCCGGTGTTTTTTTTGTTTTTTTTTATACTTTTGACTAATTTTTGGACGCTGAATCTAACGGTTAAAATCGTTTGTCTCTTATCTGGTACTGTTCCGGAGTTGAAATGGTGACGGACGGATAACGATGGTCTAACTCAGCCACTTCCGATCACTTGTGGGCCACTGCCGCTTCGTACTTCCGTTTTTTAAAAATTCCTTTTGGCTAATTTTTGGACGCTGAATCTAATGGTGAAAACCGTTTGTTTATCTGGTACCGTGCCGGAGTTTTAAAAGGCGACGGACGGGCAAAGTCGTTGCTAGAGTCTTCCAACCGTTTGGGCTGTACAGAAGAGTAAAAGTCAAGGGACAAAGGTACAAAACAATTTTAAAAGTTTAAGAATTGATATACACAAAGCATATAGCCTTGCAACTTCTAGTTTGGTAACGAATCTTTCAGAGGGAGGAATCTGCTCTTGGATTCCTGGAGGTATATCGCGCAAACGAGGCAGACATGTATCAATTTGTGGGTTGACGCGACAATCGAAACTAAAGCTCTACCTAAAACTAAAAGAAAAAAAAAATTAATGCAAACCTATTTACGTTGCCTTTTGGGCTTAAATGTCAGATTGCCCTGAGCGGGAATTGAACCCAAGACTTTTGAGACCAAATGCCGAAGTCCTACCGCTCAACCATACTGACACGGCCTCCTTTTTGGAATTTTAAAAATGTCATACTGCCTGAACGGGAATTGAATCCACGACCTTTGGGACCAAATTCCGAAGGCCTACCGCTCAACCACACTGAAAGCCGTGTTAGAATGCTGAGTGGTAGAACTTCGACCTTTGCTCTTAAAGGTCGTGGGTTCGATTTCCGCTCAAGCAGTCTGCCATTTAAGTCCAGAAGGCAACGGAAAAGGTTTGCATTGTATTTATTTACCAGTTTTCGAGGCAATTTGGCTAGTTCCATCCAGTTTATTGGATATTCTGGGGACGAGTCCCAGCGTACATCCCAGATCCACCCCGGTTGCACAGTTTGCAACTCAGCTTGCACGATGATGGATCGAAACGCCGTGAGTTCTAGTCCCAATGGAGGCAATTGTCTTTCTTTCTTTCGCATAATAGTCACTATTGTATATCCTCACAAGGCCAGTATTTCATGCAAATTGCTTGCTTCCTTTACCCGTTACCTTGTGATTAAATGTTCGTTAACTAAACGTAATCTATCCTAAACCACCTACAACTGCTTGATTGTGTTTAGCACTTAATTATTCCTGACCTTGCAGAGAATCCTTAGAAATCGAGCATTTTGACTTGCCACGTAGGTGTTACATGTCAAAGGGGTACGGCTGGTTAAGATGCGTTTCGCCAAATCCCTTTACGCCAAACACCGTTCATGAAATTTTAGGCACCCATAATTTAATACAATATTCCTGTGTCATGGTCAAACGTTTATCAACAAACACTCGTTTCGCAGGATCCCGTTTCGCAGAATAATTTTTTTGTTTTCAAATTACGTGCCTCGTTCGCGCTGCCGCACTCGCTTCGGCTAAACGTATAACATCAGAAACCGCAACTAATCACAAATTCCTTCCAGTTAGGCACGCATCTCTTTAACTTCTGCAAACATTTTTTTTAAAGAACGTTTTGATCTCTGCAAAACCGGGAATTCCCATTTGGGAAAAGGGTACCCATCATGTATATAATCATGGCCACTAAACTAACTGGCCTGCTCTACAACGATATTATGGGGGGTAGACAAAATGGTCGCCACGTCTGGTTCATTTCGTCGAGGTCTGTTCTTCGAGATAGCAACTTTGTACGGTGCGACGCGACATCTATTGCCGGCTAGTGGCGGTTTTCGAAATAATAATTTAAATTTTTACGTAGATTTTGGTGGCAAATTTTTTATTATTTATAAGAGTATTTTTAAATGGTGTTTAAAAATATCACTCAGCCACAGTTAAGCTATTTCACTGCGTTTGCAAAAAAAAGCAACACGTTCGTTGGCAGTTTGTACGGAGGGTGTCGCCCTCGGTTGACAAAATGCGGCAACTCAGTCGCATCAGCGGCACTTTCGGCGGCCATATTGCCAACCCAGTCTCGTAATGCTATTTTTCATTCAAGATCCGGCCAGAACTGTAGATAGCCATGGTATAACTAACTATTCTTAAAAGAGAACCTTGGCGTTGACCTAGCGACGACCAAGCGTTCCAAACAATTTTTGAAGTACACGTTTTTCCTGCCAGTATTCAAAACGCAAACAAATGAATTGCTCTTATTCTGCTATTTGTTATCTGAGTTAAATGTTTGCCTTTTAATATCCATTGCACAAGAATAAGGTATAAATTTCGTGCACCTAAAATTTTGTGAAAATTTGGCATAACGGGATTTGACGAAACGGGATTTACCCTTTAGGCAAAAGCTTTTCACCTGCTTTCTTTTTTCTGGCAAAACGAGATTTAGCGAAACGGGATCTGGCGAAACAGACTTCACCGTACAGCTAGGCTTTCCTTACGTCGTAATCAATCCAAATTTAGACAAACAAGATAATGAATTCAACGAAGACACGTGTGAACGCAATGATCGAAGTTACGCTAACAGAGGTACAGAGATTACCAATAGACAAGGAGCTATCGACATTATGGCCTTATCTAACGCCATTATCATATTTCTAAAATTAATAGTCGGCATCCCGATGCACAAATTGGAGTAAGTCCTAGGTTTTATCGAAGAAATCCAATGGGGACAACAGACCAGTGTGAACTTACTGGTAAGGATAACAGGTAAACAGCGATTATAATGTGGCTCCTTTCGGAAGTTTCAACAGCAGCAGGTTAAGCGTGAAAATCAAGTCGATAGCATTACAACAATAGCTCACGCATTGTTATTGTGTGCGCGGATCTTGAGTCTTGCAAGTATTTTGTGAGCGGCTATGTATTCCTGGATGGGGTAGGTTTAACCGATGGCCGCCATTGTTTTTGTAACCATTTTGGATATCAACAAGGCACTCTTCAACTGAAAACGTACAATCGATTATCTGTGTTCGTTCTGCGGAGAACTCAAGATAGGCCGCGGACACTATAAACCATTGTTATCAGAAGTTGTACAAGTTGTAGAAGTTCTAGGCACAAAAAACGAAGGCATTTGGGGTCTTACTTATGTAAATAAGAAAACGAAGGTATTTGGTTCTAACTTACGTAAGTAAATCTACTACTGCTATACTTTGTTCCACATTATGTTTTCAGAAAACTGACTGTATGATGCCACGTTTTCTTCCACTACGAGTGCAAAAAATCCGTAAACATCCCATTCGTAAACTCTAACAGTAACTTTGTTGAGTGTACAAGTGTGATTTCCACATGTTTGTGCACTCCTAGTGCCAGGAAACGAGTCGTCAACCAGTCAGTTTTCTGAAAACATAATGTGGAACAAACTATATCGTATCAACATATACTACTGTTGCCTATCAACATTTACGTATCAATGTTTCCAAAATAATACATTTATTGCAGCTGGAGAAAGACCCAATGGAAAGAGTTAAAACTGATTAAAATAAACAAATAAGGCATTTATCGCAGTTATTGAGTTTTAAAAACGGTGTTGGAGCAAAGAACATTCCCGCCAACAATGGCGATCGTTATGCGATCACAATAATGGTTCGGTCACTAACAATGCAAATCGTTGTTGTACAAATATCTTCGACGACGATTCGGCAACAATGCGCTAACACTTTCGCTTTATTGCAACAATGGCTTGTCCACTAAAAATTCAACTCGTCGTTATACAAATATGTTAGACGATGGCGTTCAGCAACAATGAACGGCTTCGCCACTCGGGTAAACAGAGAAAGTCATACCTTATTGTTGCCGAACTCAATCGTCTATTTAACTGATACTAAGGTTGTGCTTTTGTTTGCTAGGTTGGTTGTTTGTTAGAGGGCCGGCAAGCAGTGCTTATTAGAGTTCGTGAGTGGACGAGAATTACTCCGCAAAAAAGGGCAGAAAATACGGAAATGGTCGAACTACCGTCCTTTTCTACTGCTTATAGGTTATCCCGTGACGCTATCGCGAGAGTTTTGTTTTTGTTTTGGCTTTTCGGGAACCAGAACCCAAACTGGGTTTTCAACCCCTCGTCGATGAGAGGGACAATTTAGGTGGAGAAATCCCAAGCGGAAAAACCCAGGATCTTTGACATGGCCAGTCGACATGGGCGCAGGATTGATTGATTGATTGATTGATTGATTGATTGATCTTAATACCGGAGCCACTACCCGACGCCGAACGCCACCATCAAAACGCAGGATTGATTGATTGATTATTTATTCAAGTCCCTGGCCGAGGCCGTACACCCTACAAACTAAAACACAGCTCAATGTGCTACAGTACAACTCAATAACTCAACTCTGCTACTCTACAACCTCAATACACCAAATCACCAAAGGACTCATCAACCCCAGACTGCACAGCCGACCAGGATTGATTGATGATTGATTGATTGATTGATTGGAGCCATGGCCTTCCGCCGTACGCCCACAACTAAATTATACAAAGCAAAACAATGCTACAGATAACACAGAAACCGGCGCAGACAAATTCGCAGACCAGGCAAGGATCAGGGCTAACACCGAAGCCGACCAGGAATGAATGAATTTTATTGGGCTTTGGCCCGAAGCCATGCGCCCAGCTCTAAGCTGACCAAGAGGGGGATAGGCTAACAATGTCAAAACGTTACACTACGCTGCAAGACGCAATAATGGTGCAAGAAGGAGGCGAGGCACACAAGATCGTAGTATGTAACGATGCTTGGACACAGGAAAGTAACATTGTTGACCATCGAAGGGTTATTAGCACTGCCAGCAGAGTTCGTTTACGCACCAGAGTTTTCTGAAGAAAAAAAAGAGGCGGCGAGTGTGAGTTTTGAGTTTTTATTGAGCGTGGTAATTCCTTCTGGGATTTTCAGCCTGTAGATAGACGATGAGAGGGACAATTTATCTGGAGAACCCCATGCGGAAAACCCAGGGTCTTTGACACGCCACAATCGACATGAGCACGAGGCACTAAAGTATACTTATTTAATTTGATTTATCAAGGAGCAATACCCTAAAAAGATTATCATCCCGAGGAGGAGGAGAGTAGACGACGAGAGGGGCAATTTAGCTGGAGAAATCCAAAATGCCATGGGGTGGCTAACGATGTCAAAACGTTACAACGCTGCACTGCACAATAATGGTACAATAATGGTGCGGCGAGGTACATCAGAGTACAGACGCAAACATGGTTGGGTGCGGGGAAATGAAGTAACATTGTCGGTTGGCGAATTTTATGTCTGTATGGTCTGAGATGGAACGTGGCCCAAAATCTCTCGTCTCGGCACGGTTTTTCTCGGTAAGTCATGAGTCTCGCCAAGTTTTGTTGCGCCGCCTTTAAGCTCGGTAAATAGCTATGGCGGTTACTAACCTGGCTATCGCTAGCGTTAACAATAGAAACAAATCCTTTAATCTTTACTCTACGTCCTGCAGCTGGCGTTTGCTAAATGGCATTGTTGCATAATAACAATGTTTAAAACAATGTAAAACAATCAATCTCGTCGGTTAGAGCTCCGTAACCCCTGAACCACTTGACCAATTAGAAAAGGCCTTATGGAAAGGACACATCTACGGAGCAATACCTGTAAAATGAGATAAGAACCAGCTTTACAGGACAAATAGTTTGACCTGTAGAGAGGACAGATGAAAGGTACATCCCCAGAACAAGACCAAGAACAAGACCAAGACCCAAGACCAAGAACAAGAAGTTGTCTATTTGGCCCCTCTCTGTATCTCGGGTTTGGCTGGATTGAATTTCACAATTTTTGGACTGTAGACAGGCCTTGACTAGTCAAGGCTAGTTTCCAAATTTAGTTTAAAGATGTTTAATTTTGACGGAGTTATAAGCTCTCAAAGTTCGACCCTTACTAAGCCGAGGGGCGAGTAAGAGCGGGGAGATGAATTTGGATCTGAACATACCTGAATAAGTTTGCATATTCGTAGCGTATGTTCACCGTAACAGTGTTAGTTTAATTAGCTCATCATCCGCAGTTCCCTTACTATTTGGAAATATTATGTATGTATCGAGTGTGGGCTCAGTTTTGTGAAGAATTAGAAGTTTGTCGTCATTTGAATGGCAGTCTCATCGGGCCGTCGGGTTGCCCTGTCCGGGACTTATGACGCCATGGAACCTCTTCTGGGATTCGAACCAACAATCTGGATTTTTTTTTTTTACATAATTCCGCGGAACATTCGACTATATCAACGGATTTTCAAGTTTCAAGAAATTTATTTCAGTCTAGTGGGAGCCAGGCCATTTTACGTAAGCATAAATTTTATTTTTAAACGTTGCCTAGCTTTACTTTTATTTCGTCACGTTTGCCATTAGCAGAAATTTTTTAGACTTCTAAATGAAAGGTTCGGAATTTTTTTTTTTTACATCTTCCACTGAAAATGGTCTCCTCCCCCTCCCCTGCTGTTTTTTTTTTTAAAGCTGCGGGCGTCTATGCTTCTGTTGATCTCAGTTCTTAGCAGCGATCATTGAAAATATTGTCTTTCAAGACAGTAAAAAATAAAAATGGCAAAGTTTGATGTTTCTTTACCGCCGGGTCCCAAGCGTCATGTGGTTTGGTTTTTCACTCTGCACAAAACTTATCGAGGCAAGCTGCGGCCGTAGGCTTTTCGAGTCTGAGCTACGAGTCCCCAAAACAACTAGATACTGAAATTCTACTAAATCTCGTCTATTATAATACCGAACGTTTCCGACTGTCACCCGTGCCTATACCGGATTAGAAAACAAAAACGAACTCGTTTGACGTTTAAGGTAAGGTTTAACTGTTCCGAAGTCAAAGCACTACAAAGGAACACAAAAATATACTTTCCTGTAAGGTTTCTTACACCGCAGTGGTCCTCTGCTGTTTAGTCCACGTGAAACCTTACTGCTGCATTCACATGTTTTTAGTTTTTACTTTAGAACGCGATTGGTCAGATTGGTACATTTATACTTGACTAAACGACATCACTGAAAAATCATAAAAACCAGAGACTTCGTGTGCTTAGTGCAAACATACAGATTAAGTAATTTCAGGGTTCGTGCAACGCCTTGAAAACCTAAAAATGTCGTTGAAAGTAAAAATGAAATGCTAGTCCTGGAGTCCTGAATATCAAATCTTGAAAAGTGGTGTTATGTATATATCAATAGGACGAACGTTTCGGACTGTCACCCGTTCATATACTAGATGTTTCTCTTTCACAGTACACGTTGGGGCCAGTGGTGCACCCAAAAATATTGCGCGGGGTTGGACTGGCTATTGGAATTCAGAATGGAGTCCCAGAATTGAACTAAAGGGGCAGGGGGGGGGGGGGGGTTTGTCTTTCGGAGCTCCGTTTCAGTAGGTTTCGTACATGTGAAACGTTTAAAGTCCGAATTTTTAAACTTCTTCACTTACAATAAATGCCTTATTTGCTACTTTTGCTAGATTTAACTCTTACATTGAGGGGGACGGGGGGCATTTGGCACCCCTTTAGCTTTAACTTTATTAACTCAAAAACTGAAATGCCTGGTGACCAAGCATACGTATCAAAATAAAATGCCCAAATATCTTTACACAAAAATATAAAAAAATAAAAACAATTTCGTCACATTTGCCTTGGGGCGCCAATGACTGGAGCCCCAAAATTCGTTGCCCCTTGCGGACTCGGCAAGTATGAAGGTACTAATGTTTGTATAGCTCTACGCTACTGTCGTGAAAATATCTAATATTATGTGTAAGTTTCATCAAATCTGCTGTTGTGTTGCTCTAGTAAAGTTAGTCTATTAATTTAGCTCCAGTTAATTTAAGTTAAGTTTAAGTTAATTTAAATCCAGTTAACAGCAAAACAAAGCCAGTGACTCGAAGCTGAATGATAAATAGTAAAGAGGGGGAAGGAGTGGTAAAATAGTGGGGGGGGGGGGGGGGGTTGGGTATAAGTAGTTCATGTGTTTATCCAGGGCCGCCTTGAATTTGTCCGTGTGGTTTGGTTGCCACTCAATAACGACACGTATAAAGAAGAAATTGTTTCCAACACCAAGTTCATTCTGTTGTCATTAGTTACAACCCAATGGTTCAGCCTGCAGAGAATCGTTTACCAAACCCACCCAGTGGAAATTTCCCAAAACAACAATAACAATACAGCTTATACTTACTAGCAAGTAGACGATACGTTGACGTTGTGTTGGTTTTTGCGACGTTTCTTTGACCGCATATGACGTAACAATTGTCAAAAATATCCAAGGTGTTCCTAAGACAAGCCCTTTTGGCACCACCGTCCCTCTTCAGTGCTTGCACGTTTAGTTCTGTCTGAAAATCTGAAAAGCGCTGAACAAGCGGAGGCAGGACAAATCCAGTCGACTTGTTTCAACAACGGTTTTATAATTCCAGTTTTGGTCCGTTTGTAAATATGCACTTTGTTTACTACCTTCATTATGGAGGAGCAGCAGCGTTTTCTGTGGTTTTTATGACGTCACTAGTGGCATGTTGGTGTCGAGTCACAGCCCAGAGCCCAAAGCGAAATTGCCCACCAACTCGACTTTCCGAACGTTACAACCAACGGAGATTAGTCGTCGTTTAACTTAAGTTGTCCACCCAAGTTCGGTAGTTAATCGCAAAGACCGTGTTTGTCCGATGTTGCTTCTGCGTGCTCCCGTAGACGAGAC
>JAHWFP010034160.1:0-34437 GCA_023313725.1 Lithobius niger | reverse complement strand
GAAGCACACCTTTACCAGCACCGGATTTCGAAGAAACACCTCATCTGTACAAAGACCACACGAGCTGGTGACATGAAGGCTAATAGTGTGAATTCCACATGGCACGCAACACACCACAACAATACTGATAAGGCTGAAAGTGCCAAACTTCAAACAAAAGAAGCTTCCTGCTTGTGCTGATAACCGAGTATTTTGTAACTCCAGTTATTTTGTAACTCCGTATTGTAAAACCAATTGCACAAATTCAAGTTTACTTAGCACCTTGGATCAAAGTCATGGCCTTATGGAGTTAACGTGTTCGATTTAACGGTCACACAATACATTTCCACTATGTGTCTATACAGCACACAAATGAGTTGAGAAAGTGCAACGTTCTTAACGGTTCTTTAGTATCCAGAAACTATGCGTGTTAGGAATTTCATTAGTGTTTTTAAAAAGCACTAACTCCATAGATAGGGCCGACAGCCCACCACGTCACTCCTTCTCAACCAACACCACTACTACAGCCATACTCAAAATCACGTCTGTTGCGTACGTTTACCATTAAGCAAGAATTACATAGTCAAGACACAAATGGAATACATCTACACTAATAATGTGGTAGCACTTACTTTGAAGTACGGGAATCATCTTCGTAGCAATCGTTTACGCACAATTTCAAATGAATAAAAGATGTCAGCACAATATCTTCAGCAAATTTTCGACTGTCATTTCTCTGGAGATGTTAGGGCTCAGATGACAGTCTTCTTCAGGAAAAACGACGATCGAACATGACATAGTGGAATGAAATTTCTGTTTTTTGCCTGAAGAAGACTGTCGTCTGAGCCCCAACCTCCCCAGAGAATTGACAGTCAAAAATTTACCGAAGATATTGTACTGATATCTTTTATCAGGAGCCTATAGAAAACAACTAGGAGCGTGTCTCGGTAACTTCCACTACAGTGTTAAGTCAGGAGCGACTACAGTGGTGTACAAATTTGTTACCAGAGGTCGCCACCTGCACGAGATGATTAGATTAGAGGTGTGCTTCACTTTCTCAAGTCTAATTTTCGGTCTTTTGTTTTTAAATGATAAGTGTTTAACATGGAAACAATACCAAAGGAATCGTAAAAAATCTAAACAAACAGACAATCAGTTGTTTGTAAGTTGCTCTAACCAACAATAAAATAGAGCGTTGCTTTCATAGCACACGTCTGTTTCGCGTGCCAAGTTTCAATTTCGATTTTAGACAACTTGGCGCAGTATTGTTGCTCCTTCTGGCGTTAGCACTTCGTACTAAATTAAGCGCTTCTAACATAGACCAGTCACACACGCTCCTAGTTGTTTTCTATAGGCTCCTGCTTTTATTTATTTCAAATTGTGCGTAAACGATTGCTACGAACATCTACACTAGAAATTTTAAGACATGTCATTTCATTATGTTTTAACTTGGAATTCTCTGATAAATCTACATGTAAATTTGATACAGCACACATTTGTAAGTTTGAACCTCATTTTACAAAAACTACACTGCTTCCTGTTGCTTTTATTGTTACAAATTAGATGAATCAAGTTTTTTTTAAAAACGTAGGTATGAAATCGTGCACCTGATGTCAAGGCACAATAGTGTAATCAGCATGATGCAGAACATTTGTATAGTTAGCATTCCAAAAAGGTCTCTTTGAAAAACATTTTGTCAAATTTGGTGTACAAAATCTAAAAATTGAAAGCTAAACTTGACTAAAGTCAATGCAGTATACGTGTTCCAAACTGAACCAGTGGTGTAAAAACAGGGTGAAAATTTTCCCATCCTTCCTGCTTGCTTCAACATGGGTCGCGATGTCCTTGAAAGTGCTTAAATTTGTTAAGAAAAAATTCAAGTCTTTGAATTCCATGAAATTTTTAACTACGATCTTGAATTTATTTTTTTTTCATCGCAGTTTAAAATGATGCCTTAGCTTTGAGCAAGAGAAAGGCAAACTTAAAATTTCTTTAAATAAATTGAATGTTTTATCATAAAATGTTGTCGAGCTTATTTTTTAATTTGTTGCTCCGTGAATTTACATCAGTTTTTTTCCTCAAAAAAGGCAGAGGAAAGAAAAGCCAATGAGAAAAAATCAGCCGGGAAAAAAAAAGCCAAAGAAAAAACTATTTCTGGTAAAACTCCTTAGTTTGCCTGGTGCAAGTTGAGCCAATGCAACTACCGTAAATCGTGTATTAAAAGCCCAGTTGAAGCTAAAGCCCACCCCCTAAATTGCTGTAAAGTCAAAATCATAAAATAGTGGAGTTAAAGCCCACCCCTCAAATTGTTGCTTTTCTACGAAAAATTACCTAAAAGTTATGTGAATAAAGATAGTACTGCTTGCTATGTTTACTGGCTCCCTTCTCCCTCCCTGTAGTAATAGTGGACTCTTGTTTTAGCTCCTAGCACCTGCACAAGGCATCTCTCACCTAAGCCTCCTCCCTAACAGCAATAAGGGGTGTAAAAATTGGTCTTTCAGAGATCGTTCAGCAGCTTCGAATTTTCTGCAATAGATGCCCAGAAAGGTTAGAAAATTGATAATGCTTGATTTAAAGCCCACCCCCCTATTTTTGCCAAATTAACTGCATAAGCCCATGGGCGTTTAATCCACAATTTACGGTAATCTAACCTAATCCAAGCATTATTAAAACATGAACATTTTAGTGTCTGGTGAATTTGCTGTTCCCAAGTAAACTATTTGAAGCTAAACAGCCTTATTTCAGCAATTTTATTGATTAACTAAGGTTCCTTGAAAAAGGTATTGGTTTTGGAATAGTCCAAAACCAAATTCCTGTATTCTGAAAAATTTGGTAAGCTATGTGTTTTCAGTACTGTACAGAAGGTCCAAAGGTCCAAAGTTCCAAATCTTAAGCGTGTGTGGCTACCAAACTATTAAAAATCTAATTGGTTCTTCTACAGTCGCTTCTAAAAATTTGTAATCTTTGTTATATCTCTAGGCTTTAACGGTGGGTTCAGCTCAAATTTATTCATTACCTTTTTCAGGAGATTACTTTGCCTGCTAACCGTTCACTTATCCAAAGACTTGCACTTTCATTTTTTAGCAAAGCAACAAAGTGTATTTTTGACATACTTATTTCTTACCAATATCTGGTTAACATCATGTTTAATATTTAATGTTTAACTAAAAGTTAAATTTCCATGTAACCGATTTTGTATCTTGCTAAACGATTTACCAATATTATGTTAATTACACCTTTATCTCATAGCAAAATTTAAAATGATGAGGCTAAGTCATGCTGGTTTTTTACATTTGCAGTCACTAGAAAAGAAGTGGGATGCTGTGGTATCGATAAATATTTCCGTGTAAGCTAAAAGATGGAACAATAATTAGGCCTTTTTTTTTTTTTAATAACGGACAACAAATTGTTTATTTAAAACAAGGGACATCATAATACAGCACGCTGTTGTTAAGGTTGAACCAATCAAAATTGTCATGTATGACTGCCGATTCGAAAGCGAAGCATCTTGAAGTTTTGTAATTTTTTTAACATTAAGTCGTGAGTGACTACTATTTTTTATTTATCTCAAAGTTAATTGCTTTGTTGTTTTCACATTTAACTAGTCGTTTAACGTTTAGAAAACTAAATATAAACTGCTAGCACTATTTGAAGAATTCAACAGCAAGTGGTCTACCAAAACAAATAAATAAATTAAAAAAAAAACAATTTAAAAGGGACTACATTGACAGGCAACTTATTTTTAAGCTTGGATTGTATAAATAACGTATACAGGTACTAAATGTTATATCTCTGGGTTTTAACGGTGGGTTCAGCTTAAGTTTGTTCATCACCATTTTCAGGAGATCACTTTGCCTGCTAACTGTTCACAAGGGCGAAACCGTTCACTTATCCAAACTCTGAACTTTCATTTCTTAGTAAAGCAACAAAGTGTGTTTTAGACATACGTATTTCTTACCAATATCTGGCTAACATCATGCACTAACATAAGATACCAAACGTCATTGTGTATGTCTCACTTTAGGCAGGTTTATGGCACCTAAGTAGGTAATTGAGTTTGTTCGCAACTGATTACTAAGCATGAAAACTGCGTTCTGGTAGCATCGTAAAGTTATGATCAGTGATATCAGGGGTTTGATAAGCATAGAAAAGTTTAGATTGATGAAGGGTCATTTTCTGCTCACTCTGTCTCTTAGCGAAAAATTCCTTCCAAAGTTGGCCCAGTCTAAGTAAGTAAAAATTGCTTAGTGAATTTCCATTAAAGTTATTTAAATGGTTCTCAAGTATTACAAAAAATTGACGGAGTGCACAGTGGTTTTTTTTTCTTTTTAATACTTATTCGTGATGTTTTTAATTTTATTTACGAAACAAAATGCACTCCAGTAGCCTATATTTTGTTGGGGAGTAAAATATCTGGCCTATGTTTTAAAACCAGGTTTTGCCAATTCCAGAGTGCAAAATAGATCCAAGTTTTTAGTTGTGGCATATCTCTGAACGGCTCTTAGATTCGTTTCGAGGAGCTCCAGCTGGTTAGGTTGTTGGATCCAGGAAGTGTTTGGTGATAGCGCTGACGCATGTTTGGAATTTTTTGTAGACTATGGCTTAAAAAACGTTTCGTGTGCTAAGCAAAACTCATGCGTGCGCTATTGAGAACCATTTAAAATTATAATTTGTGTTTATGCAAATTTTTGACTTAAGCTGGTCTTTTTTCCACCCAAGCCAATCATTAAACGAAACTGGCCAATACCAAATACAGATTTCAATTACCGATACCAAATCCTGATAACCGATCCCAGTTCCCAATTAATCGAAAACTGTAATCCGGTACTGAAGTATGTATTCATAAAAAAAAATTACTTTTCAAATCATTGCATCAATAAAGCATAAGCCTTAATGCCCATGTTATTTTAAAATATTTGTTTACAATAATATTGCATACGCTAAAATCATTTTAAAATGCAAAACACCCAGTAAAATGTAACATCTTGCCTCGAAATTTCTAAACAGTGAGAGATAGCTACTTGGAGTTTGGACCATTGGAAAGGTGGTGAAAAGACCTTCAAAATAGTGTATTCAAACGTCAAATTTGGTCGATGAGAAGTATAAATATATTCAATTTGGTTTATTACCGATTTATCTGAGTTTTATGTACCAATCCCAAATGCTACCGTTACTGCAAATATCGGTCAAGATCGGGATCGGCCCAGCCTTACTAATTACAAAAAAGATAGGCTTCATTAGGCTACATTTTACACCATCCACTAAAGGGCTAATACACGACTGCTGTACTCTAATCGTGTGGGGGAAAAATTCCAGTATTAACTGTATCCAACTCTTGATGATATGTATGATGTATTTTTTGTGGACTACACCCAGTATTTGACAGTAAAGATTTCAAAAAACAAGGAACATAAACCTTCTAAAACCTTATAACATATTTGGACGTTGTAACTGCAGCATACAGCCTAAAAGGCAGTGTTACACCACATACTTTCTAAACGATTGTAGAGTTTCGGTATAAGTAGAAAAAGCAAACATTAAAAAAAAAATCACAGTCCTCTGATATCAGGGACGTACCTGTGAAATTGGTGGCCAATGACCATCACACGACTAGTGATATAATCACAAACCAAACTAAGCACTTTCGTAAGCTTAGGTGAAAGGCTTTTCTATGTACAAGTTCTACTAACAAACTGATGGAATGATAGTAAGCAGTGATACTATAAACAAAATGGCACATGAATGAATTAATAACAAGATTTCGGAAAACAAAAGGCAAATAACACACTCCAAGTGAGCATATACACACATTACACAATGTCATACACTGGGAGCTGCACCAGTTGTACATCCTTAGAAATTGGTTTGGCAAATGTCATATATTGAAAGCGGTCACCAAGTACAAATATAATGCATGTAAATGCCATGGGCTCGCATTGGCGTCACGTACAAATGTCACAAATTGTTTTGTTCTCACGTAGTCTAAACAGAACTGGGAAGGTGGTCTACACGAATCTTTCACCAAGGTCGTCCGTCCTTCGGTGGTAATCTACTTTTCAAAAAACTGTCAGTGATAGTAGTCACAAATTGTTGTACCTGAACAACTGAACATTTTTCAGAAATACGCTAAATTGTACGCATTATTTCCGAAAACATTTATTTAAAAAAATTCTTGAACCCATCACTACGCAACTGGTTTTGACTTAACATTCTTTAAAAAAATATGTGCCAAGCATAGCAAGTGAGCTGCAGTCTTTTGAAATAAAGATGAGCAGTATCATCCAGCCCACTGTTTAAAGCAAATAGCCAGAGTAAAGCAGCATACAAATTAACTTACACCTACTAATCATGTATATTTCATGAACCATTTTGGTAAGGTACTTCATCATGAACTTAGTGCCCGGCTGTCACGTCTGAGCCAAATATTCATAAATCTTCCCACCCAAACTTCTCAATATCACATTCCATAAATGTCAAGGTCGCACCACACCCACTAAGTTGGTGTGCCAGAAACCAACATAGATGCCAGTTTGGCTTACTGCTGTTATCTTTGTCAGTATTGAAATTAGGGCTACGTGAGCAGAATCTGGGAATTGACATGTCATCAATCTCAATTCTCAAGTCATGCAATTCCATTTTTACATGTTGCAGAAGTAGAATTATGTCAATGGAATTGTAAACAGTGGTACTCGGGGCAAAAATACATTTTTTCCATTTTCAGAACACGCGCCACAAGGCAGAGAAAATTGTTTTGTTCCTATAAATATCATTATACTGTTTAGAACAGGTACTCAGTTTTCATTTTGTTTGCCAACGACAGCAGTTTTAAATACTAGTAATGCATTTCTCCACCTCCGAAACTTCACACGAGTTGTCGTTCCTATTAAATGAACATACACAATACAAGAATAGCTCAATTTTCTTGCAAAGTAAATGTTACGCAGAGCTGATGGTGACGTTAACATTGGATATTTAGATTTACTAGCACTGCAGACCATTTTTTTGCCTGTATTAAATCATCTCATTGAAGAAGTCTTTTAAGCCTCTTCAGAGTTCAAGCCACTTGCTATGCTTGAAAAGTTATGAAAAAAATGGCTAGACATTGCACAGTGGGTGGCTGTAGTGTTAGCTACTAACATGTTTAGAATTTATTGGCTAATAAATAATTTCTCTTTACCGTACTTTGATCTAAATATTAATAATACAGTGTATCATCATCTATAATGCTGCTTGGCATCATTCGCTACCTGCATGTTAATACTTTAGCTCGCGAACATGTTTAAGCCATGAAACAAATTTCGAATCTGCAAATAAGGAAATAATTTTAGTACAAATATGGTCACAGGTCATATTATTAACTTACAGGTTGGGTTCTAAACCAAGGGTACTCGCACTCTGGGACAGTTGGGACACGTGCCCCTATCTCATTTTTTCGATACCTTGAAGGTAGATGATAAGATAATGAAGAAAACCCATTAAAATAAAGGCTGTTCGAAGATTGCAATACTGATTACAGGATTCCAAGCTCAATAACGACCAGTCATTACTAGTTATTTTTTAGACAACTATTTTTGACGTCTGAATGTAGGGGTCGGAAAAATAGTGCCCGCTTTATTTACATCTTTTATTGAAAATATTGCTCTTTGCCCTTTTTGTTTTTAAAGTGTTCTTTGTCCTTTTTTTCCCCTATGGTGCCACCCCCTTTTTAAAAGTTTGCCGGCACCTACATTCTAAATATTCTCTTTTGAAACGTGTTATCCACTCATTTGAATGTATTGGTATTTTGGCCAGTCAAGCCTACAGCAAATTTGTTACATTTAATACTAGCTTCCCAACAGTGAACTTTTTTCCGGAATTTAGCACCTATTCATAACCAATCGTGTAATATTGCCTTGCTTCTTTGAACCGAAGTTGAGTCATTGAACAGTGCAAAATTCAGTGGTTGTCTGCTGCACACATGCTAAAGTCTTCAAATACGAAGATAGGCGGCGTGTGCTACTACGTGCTAAGCCTCTTCATCACTTACAGCACTTGCAGTGGTTGTAGGTAAGCTCTTGAAGTACTTCTCCTCGTACGCTGTACAGTTCACATGGGCGTACACTGTTCGTTTTTTGAAAAACAGTAGTTTGAATTTGCCGGCAGCAAGAACATGCATGAAAAAAAACTACGTGTAGTAATCGCTCCAACAGACAAACAAACGCACGGTAAGTACTGAATGGCAACTAGTTTTCTACTATCATAAAAACTATGCAAGTATGATTACAGATGCTCAGCTTTGGGCTTGTAAATTTTTTTCCAAATTTCACATAGGCACACTGTCGAGTGAAACCTAAAAAAGATGGCAAGTGGTGAACTGACATGTGAAATAATAGTCCACGCCCAAAATCCATAAAAATGTAGTTGCACTGGGTTAGAATCTGCTCGTCGTGTCTCTAATGAGTTAATAGCCCACATGGCAAAGTTGCAAACTAATAGGAACGTGATCATTTCGCGACCAGGTTTTTTCCGCACATGCTCACTGCTTGTAGCGTGGCGACGCGTGGCATCCAAAATGAAGATGGTCTGAACAGTCGCTTGCACCAAGTTTGCCAAAGCTGTCAATAAAACAAGAATTGTGCTGCTGTCCATCGTGAAGTGTCCACCGATGATGCAAAAAATGGCAAACAAGTAGACTCCTGTCTGAGCTACAACGAGCAAAATATTGTCCAGCTCGATATATTTGTGAGGGTTATAACGCATCTTACGCACCTGAAAAGTTGCAACAAAGGCGGCAATCGTGCACATCGAGTAAAGGCCCAACTCACAGACATGTGCTTCAAGGACAGCTAAATCCTTGTACTCAGGCTTGTTGATCAATACGAAGAACAAAATTAGGCTGATGATGGCGAGAACCAGGACTAGAATGCCCGTGAAAAGCCCTTTGTTTGCGTGGGCACAATCCACGCTGTACTGATGCCGCCTAGTTGTGATACTGGACATTTCGCTACTTGAGGAGCTGTGACGGGAACGCTGGGATTTGCCAATATTTTTCCACATGATGTACAAAATAGCCGCACAGATCAAGCTGTATTCAATTGTGCACGGAAACAAAAATGGACTAGCATCTTGAACTAACTGACCCATTATGTTGACACGTCGACACTGTGTATTTATAATGAAGGTACTCCGCAGTCCACGCACCACTCGCCGATGAGGAGCGTCATGACCTCCAGCTGCAATCATGGCCATTAAATTACCTATAAAAGAAAAGAAAGACAATCAATTTATGAAATTAAAAATAAATTACCGTAAATTGCCTATTAACAGCCCTAGCAAAGCTACAGCCCACCCCCCTAAAAGGATTTATGGTCAGAAATCGTGGAATTACCTAGGTACAACCTTCTGTCCCCCCCCCCCCCCCCCCGGTGGGGGTGCTGTAACTAGATAATTTATAATTAGGTCATAGCTATGTACCTGCAACTAGGTTATTTCATAATTAAAGCATTTTAAAACATAAAATTGTGCGCTAGAAATTGACTAAAAGCTTCATACATTCAAGGAAATCAATGTTTTATATCCTTAAATTGTGTTTTTTTCTATTACATACAGTCACTTACGCAAAACCAAAAATCGTCCAAGTTCGTTGATAGTTGTTGTGCAAGTTTCATGACTCTTGCCTGAAGAAGCCCTATCAATAGAGATAATCGAAAATTTGCAAATTTGAATGGTGGAACTTGGGACGAATTTTGGTTTTGCGTAAGTGACTGTCGGTAATATGAACTTCAACCAAAGTAAATTTGCTGAATTGACGGTATTTTCGAGTGTTTTTTTCTGCACCAAAATTAACTAAAATTTTCGTAGGGTATGTAAAGCAAACTAAACAAACTAGTAAACTAATAACTCAGTTTAGTTCTAATGCTTGAACAAATGAGAAATGCATTGCGTTAATGTTAGACTGAACCCAGATTACATATATTAATGATCACATAAACGCCGAATTTTTAGCGATGTATTTAGACCTAAACACCCTTCCTGACAGGAGTAAGAGTCGAAAAATTAATTATAACTTTGTTTATTTTAACGTGCCATGAGTATTTAATAGGCGATTTCCTGTACATAGTCGAGAGATTCCAAACAGGTTCCAAATTTTCAGCACGATATTTAGGTAAAGTTAAGTTTGAGTACCTATGGTCACTTCAATTTTGTCTTCCGACGCACATTTGTAAAAACAAAGTTTAAAATGCCATAAAGTTTATGTGCGTAACCATAATAAATGAATTAGTAAGGCCTAACAAAAAAAATTGTGTGCTCCGCGGAACAATGCTGAAATAAATTAGGTAGGTCGGAAAAAGATTTTTTTGTACAATTTTTTTTCACACATTTTTTAATGCGGGCCTACAGTAAATAATGTTCTGCATACAAACTACATATTGTTTCGTGCTTAGCTTGACTATGCATTAGTGAAATCCAGATGCTGAAAACTTTCGTTGGCAATTTTCCTTATAAGACTGCTCTGCGCATCGCGATCACATCAGTTTTTAGCAAAAAACTGATAAGAGTCGGAAGGAAAAGTTAGGGTCGGTCGGGTTCCGTGAAGCACATCATTTTATTTTGTTAGGCCTAATGATAAGGATGGCATTTCCAAGTGCTCCTTAGCTTCAATGGTAAGTATTTCATTGTTGTTTGACCTAGCGTTTGTGGTTGTTGCAATGAAAATTGTGATAGCAAAATTCTGGCAGAAGTGGCAATGCATAACAATGGTGCCCTGAGGGAAGGAGTCAGTGAGGAGCAACTGACACAATATTTGTCCACCCCCCCACCCTATAATGCTAGTGAGGAGCAACTCCTCACTGGCATTTTAAGGGGATGGGGGACAAATATCGATACATTTATTATGTTACAACAACACGTCACCAGTCACCGCAACAGAACATAACAAGTCAACAGTCAGCACAACCCACAAAATTAGAAAAATAAAAAAAAATATATGTTTTAGTTTACAATTGTATGCACGGTTAAATATTGATTGAAAACGAAACAGAACAGTTGATGCTGTTCCTGCAGCACTTGGCTGCAATGACGCGGGAAATAAAGCGTATGAAAATAACATGACTGAAAGTGTGTGTGTATGTGTGTGTTAGGGGGATTACACCCAAACCACTAGTCCAAGTTGGAAATATGGGAGTACCATTTTTAAACACTGGAGGAGGGGATGGGGATCTCCTCACTGGATCAGGGGGGATAGGCACCACTGATGCAGAAATTTAATATTTTGCCAAGCAAAAAAATGCCTATCGCAACTAACTACCTAAAACCTACGTCAAAAGGACGATGTAGTGACTCGAATTTTTCTAACTAACTTCTGAAGAAGACGAACGCAATTATTCGCCGAAAATTTAAGTGAACATTTGTTGTGTTCGTCTGTGTGGTTTTGTGTGCTCTTTCTTCTATTATACCTACTAAGCAAGTGAACGGTAAGTCAAGTCTGTGGAGTCGTGGAGTCTACCTAAACTCCACGAGAAGTGATACCATTCAGACCAATATTGATTCAAATTCATAAGTAAAAGTCAATTCCACCCAAGTCATTGCCAATTTTCAGTGAAATTCAATTCATTACCATATTCTTTATTTGTCATCTCAAATCCATTCTATGCAATCAACCACTTTTTACTTCAGATTCTGATAAATCGGGGTTACAATTCACTGAGTTGATCCAATTTTAATTCCAGTCAATTTTCAGTTCTTCACGAAATGTTTTGACCATTTCCATTCTATACGCCCAATTCAACCCAACACCAGCTCAATATCGGCCAAATTCCATGAAACTTTAGGAAATTGCAGAAATTTAGGCAAATTTGCTGAATTCGGGGTTGAAATTGAGTATAATTAGTTTAGATTTTTGTGGAATTGGCCTGAACTGGTTAAAATTACAATTCAGGTTGTAGAAAATAAGGTCAAACCAAGGCATTTCAAATCGAATCAAAATCAAAAACCAAATCTAGGCAATGCCTTTCCAATGAATGACTAGGCATGTCAATTCCTCCCAAGTCATTTTATAATTTCAGCAACTACCCAAGTCCAAATCAAATGGAGTGGAACTGAAGAAATACGATGGCGTGATTTACTTTGAAAAGTGGTCGTCTTGACGCACTGTGAAAACACGCAAGTTTTCAAAGTTTAGAACAATACTGTGTCCAGAATTTTCGACGGACATACAAAACTTATGAAGGTGAAAGGAGAGTCATGCTGAGCTGTTCGTCTTTTTCACGGAAAAATGATAGTGTTAGAAATTGAATTAAGTCCCGCATGCATGCACACCTCAATGCATTTGAGGCAATTTCAATCAAATATTATAAACAACTCCGTGCCCCACTAATGAACATCCATCCCCCATCATACCGCCAAATTGACCATCTACATCCAACACTCACACGACCACAGGGAGAAAAGGAATAAACACAGCAAGGCACATCCAGACAGGCCTCTTAAAGATCAGAGGTGGACAGCTCCAAATTCAAAGGCCAGCGCGGCCTCCATACTAACGAAAGCCGATTAGTTAATTCAACTTTAATATAACACCATAATTCCATGTGAAGAAAACGAACGGGCTCAACAGGACTTTCCTTTCACCTTCGTGGGTATTTTTTACGAGTTCTGCCCAGAGTATTGTTCTGAACTTTGAAAATTTGCGTATATTCAGCAGTGCTTCAGTTGAACTGAAGATAATTAAAATCAGTTCCATCAATTTTTTACAGGTTACCTGGTACCTGGAAGTCATGAATCAGTTAATTCCAATTCCGAAATTGATTTGTACCCATCACTGTACTGCATCAAGAAGGGACAAATATTGGATAAAAACAGGGTGGTCATGAAGATTCTATTTAGGTGGATACACTAGCCTATTGCTAATCGTTGCCCAACCTGAAAAGCCAAAAAACAAGCAGATAGGGAAGATTGTGACTCCTGACTCCTGAGCTAAGTAACAAGCTTGACAACAGCTGGCTAAAATTTCTCCCCAGCCTAACAATGAATGAGAGCAGCTCTGACGCCGACCTAGAGACTGACTTGGAGCCAAGGCCAACAGTGATGAGGAGGGAAGTTAGTTTGAATGTAGTAGACTCGAAAGTTCATTGGACGGGTGGTGGAAGAGGGTGCAAGTCTCCTGACTTTTACCAAATGAAGACAACTCATAGTTCCTTCCGAAAATTTGTGCAAGTCTGTGAAGCTTAACATGGACCATTTTGGTTTGCATATTTTGCCTGTGAGCACTGTTAAGTCAATAACCAAAGTAAAATGGCCGAAAGAACTGTGTTTGAAAAAATTAGTCCTCTAATTTAAAAGAGTACGACAGTATGACAAGATACGCACGCAAAAAATGAACTTTGAATCCCATCTTAAGTTCTGACTTGTAAGAGGGAAGAGATTTTTACCGACTCGATGAAAATTAGGCCTAGCCTAACTTAGACACGATCAAGGGGAGGAAGATTGCCATGCATGTCATCAAGTTGTTAACGATCGAACGAATATTGGAGTGTCATTGGAGGTTAACTGAAAGCAAACATTGAACACCTGGAATTTTGATTGACAGAGGATTACTAGAGCCGATAAAGCAAACCTGACTATGGTTCTCAACTGAGATGAATACTGTACGTAAACAAGATGGAGGAGGGTTTGCAAGGTCAAGATCTACAGAAGACTTGTTTATGACTTTGGCCACTTACACTCGTGCACTGAAGGACACCTAACGAGCCTTGTTAAGGAGAAGCTGATCTCGGGGAGGAGGGATATCGAATAATACCGAAGGAATAAGCTCATCTATGAGGAGTTTCTGGCAAATCAAGTTCCGTAAGTATGGTAATCAGAATGCGCTAGTCGATTGGTTTCTGGCACCTAGGCTTCAAATATACAACTGGGGCGAACATGCGTCGAGATGCACGATGGCTTTTCTGCGGAGATTGGGCAAAGTGGCACTGGAGGAGGGGAGCAGGTCTGATCGTTTGACATCACGGCCCAGTTTCAGAGTCTTACACATTGGCTCATTATGGTTAAGTTTGACGAGGAGGCTAGGACACAGGGAGAGAAGGAGGCGGAATACCAACTGGACAGGATGCTTCTAAAAATGATTTTGGCGAACATCTACATCCATTTCCACGGAGTTACATACTGGCAGATGGCTGGGACCTCCACATCCACCCGACCCTATGTATGTGGACGATATCTTTACAGCAGGGAAAGGAAGAACTACTTGCCGAGTAAAAGAAGACCCCAAATTCTTGGACACTTACACTCGCGCACTGAAGGACACCTAACGAGCCTTGTTAAGGAGAAGCTGATCTCGGGGAGGAGGGATATCATGACGTCAAAGGCAGAGCATGATGGACAAATCCCGTTCTTATACATGACAGTCAGTAGAGGAGCACGGGCGAAGCTGAATGGAAACCGTCCGTCAATCCAAATCTAACGGAACATGTGTTTTGGTCACGGCATCTGATGGCCCAGCTCCTGGTGGTCATGAAGAGCGAGATGATACGGATCCGAGGATGAATGACAAGAGTGAGTGAGGGGAAGGAGTGGTTTGACAGACGAAGGAGAAGTTTATCAAACTACAATATCCAGCCAGATCAAAAATACGAAAGCCTGAAAGAACCAACTGGGTAGACAGAAGGCAGCAGAGGTGCGTGTGGATCGTCCCACAGCTGAGGTGGTAACTTACCAGCGTGGGTGTGGTGAGAAGTCCAGAAGGTGCTGGCAAAAGTGGATAAGCTACGAGGAGGAGAAACCGAGCCAGAGGAAGAAGACATTCAGAATGTTGGAAACTATACACTACACCTTGGGGGCAGTGTATTGGATTCCTTGCAAGGCATGTAGTCGTATTTTTGTGCGTGCTCGTACACTTTTTGCCTGATGAAGGTAGTGGATGTTCTCTGTAAGCATATTATACTACCGAAAATTCGCTAAACCAATCATTGTTTTTGGTTGTTTCTTTTCTGGCATAGCGTTAATCCTCTTTTCACGATTCCTTGCAAGGATTGCCCGCAAGGTAATGTCGGCGAGAAAAAATGGTGAATTTGCGTCTGAGTCAAGGAGCACGCACAAGCCACCATTGATGGGGACAAAAAAAGTGCAGTTGCCCCTACATTGTAAGAAGACCAAATACCTTGTGGACTGGGAGCTAACGAAGATTATGCTGAAATCCGACTCGAGCAATGAAGTACACACCTCCGCGCATTGGAGGCCATCGTCATACACCACTGCCAGGAAATATCAATGCCACTGATGAATGTGCAGGAGTCTGCATTAACGAACACCGGTAATCGGCGTACAAGCCGATTGGGAAGATTGTGACTCCTGAACTAAGTGGCAAGCTTGAAAACGGTAGGCTACAATTCCTGCCGCACAATAAATGAGAATAGCTCCGACAGCGATTGTGAGTAGCTCTGGCAGTGATCTATTGTAGCTCTGGCAGTGATCTAGAGTAGCTCTGACAGCGATCTAGAGAGCTGACTTGGAGCCAAGGTCAACTGAGATCAGGAGGGAAGTTCGAATACAGTCATTCGAAAGTTAGTTGGAGTAGTGGTGAATGAGTGCCAGTCTCCTTACTTTCACCTGATGAAGAAATTAGTAGTTGCCAAAAATTCGCTAGTTTGTAAATCTTAACTTGAACTATTTTTGTTTGTATATTTTGTCTGTAGATACGGTGAGCCGATAACCAAAGTAAAACAGCCGAATTAACGTTTTTGCAATTAATTAATCTTATTTTTTTCAATAAATGTTCTGCAATTTTCCCAAGTTTCTTTGCCTTGAGCATGCGCAGCCTAATTGGACCCACCCTTAGATATCTGCCTTGATGTGGTGAATTCAGTTGAAGGTGTGCCACTAAACTTGTCCCAGGCCTCCATGACCTGCCTTACCAGGAACGCTTTAAGGTTGTGAAAAGCAGACAACGCAGTGATATCCAACAAACCTATAAGATTATTCATAAACTTGAGAAACCCCCCCCAAAGAGTCACTCTTTGTCTGGGCCATCCCCACAAGCTGCACAAACCAAACGCTCACACCCTGTTGCGGGGGTCCTTTTATAATCATTGGGTTATATGCTCTTGCAAGCCCATCCCTAAGAGGTTGAGTGGCGTCCCAAGCCTGAACACTTGCCAAGCTATGCTAGTGTTATCTGGCAGCTTGAACTGTCTTGCCACACCTCTTAGTTCTATTTACTCTGGTGGTGTATTTTATGTTATGTTATGTCAAACTGAAAAACTTGGCAGGGATTCAGCTTTGAACACGATTAGGTTAACAACAAAAATGTATTGCATTAGACGTTCAACTTTATGTTCAATTTTATGTCATGGAATTTGCAAAAATTATCGCAGAGTCGTTGTTTTTTCACTTCAGAAAGTGTCGTGGAAATAGCGATGAACTTTTCGCGGAAAGCACGGGTCTCAATAAAAGGTACTACCAGCAAGAAAAAAAGTTGCGGCAGTGCTTCTCCTTCGCGTTAGGATGCAACTTTTAATCAACTTGTAAAGTAAACTGCTGCTGCAGCACCAAAAATTCACAATGATTGTTGCTTTTCCCCAATGGATGACAGACAATATGAGGTATTCGCTATGATCTAGTCTCATCGTGTTACATTTATACATACCAATAGTTTACATGCACTGTAGGTTCATACCTTCGGCTGAAGTGTCATTTTCAGGTGATGCTGGGAGAATTTCTTCATGGTCATGATGATTGTAAGGGTAATGAACACCAAATTCACTTTTCGAATGGTGGGGATCAGACATGGCCAGGATTTCATGCTTCGATTCTTGGATTAACACATTTAGCCAAACGCACAAGTTGGTAGCAACCATGTGCATTAGCCCAAACCTTGCTAAATTCTTGTATTTGTAGATACACATCTAAGCAAACGAACAATATTATTAGCATATAATTAACTTAAGTTAGTTAACTTGTAAAGCTGTGCAGCTTTTATGACATCAATGGAATACAGATAATATATTGGTGGAAACATTTATTTCCTTCTAATTATAATATATTGGTGGAAACATTTATTTCCTTCTAATATATTGGTGGAAATATTTATTTCCTTCTAATATATTGGTGGGAACATTCATTTCACTGGGGTTGATTCGTGTTGAAAAATGTGTCGACAGGTCTGTCACTTAGTCGGAAAACATTATTTGCAGTTTGTATTAAGTATATTTCTGAAACCACTGCCACACGTCTTACTCGGAACACAACACTGTGAAAACTGATTTGACCTACACCACGGAGCAGTATGAATCACCAACAAGCTTCCTGAATCAGTCAGAAGGTAGTCACTGTAATCTTTGTTATTGCCACTTTTCAGCAAGAGGTGCGGTAGCAACTTTGAAAATTTCAAGAATCAAGGGTTTTCAAAGACCGGGTGACAAATCTAATCACATAATTTTCTACACAAACATGATGCAACGAGGTAAGGGCAAATAAAAAAAATACCTTGTTTAACGGGAGATTAGCAGCAAAATCGACCATGCGGGCGGATGGCTTTTATTTTTATCAAAGTTTTAACAAACGCGTATCGAAAAACACTTTTTAAGTCAAAACTAACTTTTAAAATTAACCTTTGTACTCTAAAGTGCAGTATTATGTAATTCGGTCCTTTGCATTCTTTATTAGTATTACGTAATTTTACACAGAATGCAACGAACACTTTTCAGTTCGTTATTAATAGGACTTAACAATGATACTTGTTAAGTCCTATTAATAATGAGCTGAAACGTGTTGAAGCATGGCAAACTTGCAGCACACTTTTCACAAAATGGATGAAAAGGATGTCACGCGGCAGAGTTTTTGACATGTGGGCGGTCCTGTTAAACGAGAGATTTTTTTTATTGCCTAAGTAAACAGGTTAGTGAAACAAATAAATACTAAAAATCTTGACGTTCTTCACAATTTTGATGCCGAGTCTATTGCCGCAAAAAACTGGGATCAGGAGCGAATAAATGCCAGACTTCGGAGTATCCATGTTGTAACTCTCGCTTTGCATCCCACAAAGAGGCTTTTAACTACCCGGCAAGCACGGGAACTGACCTAGAGTCAGGTAATTTCAACTCCAGTTGGCTTTGGCATGAGAAACAATTCGACTTTCTCGTTTTAAGTTCTTTTAAACGCTAATTCTTGCAAACTGACATCTTTGGACTACTTGCAGCACAAGGGATATTTTCACAATGTATTTATTACGTAAAAACCTACACAACGTAATTTTTAACGTACGTTTTCCGCAAAAGTAAAAACAGACACTAGTTCGACAAGTGGCCACTGGGGTTAGGGCTCAATATGAATGGTGGAATAAAGCTCAGAATTTTGTTGGAGACTCCACCTTCTAAAATTATGCATGTTTAGAGGTGTGCCGATACAAATTTTCCGATGCAGATACCACCGATTCCAATACCTATACCAGGGCAAATTTAACTATATACTGTAGTAAGTTTCTGGGCTAGTTTGGCTTATAATAATTTTCCTTCAACTGTTTTCCCAGATTAATTTTTACATGCCCCCTCCCCCCCAACCCAAAATGTATTCACTTGAAATGTTATCTCCTCCTCCACCCTTCCAGCAACAAAAATTATACTCTGGTTGTAATAACGGCGCTCTAAACAGATATTGATCAACATCTGCTCTTACATTTTTGTAGGCCTTGGCTAGGTTTTGCATGCTCTCGTTTCTGATCGTCATGCGAAAGAACTAAATCTGTCCAAGGACATGGAAAGTGAATCAAAACAAACGAGCGATGGTATTAGCGTGGGTAACTTAGTTGGGCTTGTAAGTTTCAGTAATTCATATTCGGTTAACTCTTTCCAAACAGATTAATTTACAATTAGGCTTCAGTTGGAAAGGATTTTTTTTGGCGAATCTGCTTGGAATGTGTGAAAATTTTCCGATTCTGAGTCCGATACCAATACCCTGGAATCGGCCAATTCCAAGGTATCGCTATAGGAATCGACACATCACTATTCATGTTGTCAGGCATGATAAATGCTGGGGAGTACCCATCCCTTGCCACAAGGCTGTAAGGGAGAGAAGCTGACATTTTAGCTTCTTGGTCCAAGACGAGTTCGTTCAATGTCGTTAGAAGCGTAGCTTATCAAAGCATCGATTAACTTTCCCACCCACACGGTGGAGTCGGAAGGTGAGAAATGCGATTTCTACTCCACTTGGACTTTGCTTAAGCAAACGAAACTCGTTTGTCGCTTCAGTGCTGTTGCTTGTCAGAAAGGGTTTGGTTGGATCAACCACAGCAGCAGTGGCATTACCTACATGTATTTATCAGATGAAACCTACCACGGAGTAAATTACCTATATAAGTAATTACCATCACTCATCCTACTACTGGCCGCATAGGATCGCGTCCAAGAATGAGAGAAGAAACGTAGGGTAATATTAAATCAGACACTCCAGCGTCAGGACCTGGAGGCCAGCTTTTATGCCACTCCTGTTGTTATTCATGCACCTCGGATATTTCGAGCAAACCTATTTTTGTTTAATAATGTTAAAATCGTTAAATCCTCTTAGTTCATGACCTTGTGCCAACAATGAAGAAAATACGGCTTTGCGTCTTCATTTACATGTTTCCTGCAATCTAGTCAAATTACTTTGTAATGTTTCATAGGAAGCATTTAAGTCTGTGAGTTACTCAAATTATTGGCTACAGTGCACACAAGAAACGAAAAAAAAAATAAATTCCCCCAGATTCTCCTAATGGTCTGAGAATCACCAGGTGGAAAATCCGCTAACTCTAAACACTGCTTGTTAAAAGCTGCCAATTTTCCGCTTCGTTGGCTACACCAGGATGTATACATTAAATCTTTGAAACGAGTTCAGTAAATTATCAGACCTAATTTATGAGTGGCATCACAATTGCTTTACGTATTAAGTTTCTTTAGTTGTGGAGAACTTTCATATACAAGCCTTATTGTAAATTTGTGTACATTCGAGAATCTAAACAAAACAGAAAATGAAAACAGCTACTGAAGTTATCTTGCAAAGTAAAAATTCTACGAGCCGATATTAAACCTATTTAAAAAAAAAAAGATTTTCATTATGAGGCAGTTGTCAAATTTGGATTTATAGAATTATGGTAGGAAGGGTCAAGTTGGATCTGAGGGTGTTCTGTACCCCATCAGACTTTGTGCCTCTTGGGCACCTCATAAATTAGCCGAGGGTCATATCAGGTGAGAAGCAGTGGCGTAACAAGTAGGGGGGCAAAGGGGCGATTCGCCCCCTCTGTAAGATTTTGAAGGCTTATTCAGTAAATTGGCCAAGTTACTTTTTGCATAGCTGGAAAAACCTCGACTACCCTGAATACGTATTTTATTTATAAAAAATAAG
This sequence comes from Lithobius niger, assembly GCA_023313725.1. Classification (NCBI taxonomy): domain Eukaryota; kingdom Metazoa; phylum Arthropoda; class Chilopoda; order Lithobiomorpha; family Lithobiidae; genus Lithobius; species Lithobius niger. The sequence continues at coordinate 14,106 of JAHWFP010034160.1, read as the reverse complement.
TATAATATGAAAAACTGAAAGATTTATATTACAAATTTTTTTTATGCGTATAATGCAGTTAGCAAAACTGATTTTATAAAAATGTTTCCAATGGCACTTTACATGGTCAGAAAATAGCAAAAAGTGCGTCAGCTTTCCGGACCCCACTGGGGGAGCTCACAGCACTCTTCCCCCTCCGCCTTTTCCCCACCTGTTATTGGTTTCTCTCTCCACGCCATTCGGCTAAATGGTAGGGATCGGCCGATATGACTTTTTACCGATACGATACGATACCGATGAAAGGTAAACCGATCCGATCCGATCCGATACGATACCGATAATAATAACAAATCAAGACTAAAAGTTTATATTTTGTACAAACAATGCAACTTCGGTTTCTGGTTTTACTTGGGTTTCAACTGTTGAGATTATCCAAAAAGTTCTGTGCAGCAATAACAGCATTTTTACTCTTATTCTTACTTATGGCTTCAGTACATTGATTTTCTTAGTTAGATTTCAGTTGGTTGTTGTAAAACTTACAGCAGCAGAACCAACAAGTGCCACATTTTCATTCCAAACTGAGCAAATGGCTTTGCTTTTGCTGCACTTGGTGTCAGTTTTGCAGGGAAGACGGTTGCATTTCTTGGCATAACAAATATCTGTATCGGAAGCCTTATAGTGGTCCGATACCGATATGGCAAAAATACCGATAAATACAGATTATACCGATACTGATATCAATATCGGACTATCCCTACTAAATGGCTAATGTTACCCCCTCAGTACAAAACCCTAGTTACGCCACTGGTGAGAAGTGCGACCTAATGATTTTGTACACCAGTTATCAACTCGTGGAATGCACTTTCAACCAGTTTAGTTAGTGCTGGAACTCGGAACTGTGAACTTGTTCAAAGCTGCTGTAGTTCTAGTTCTTATGTTACTACAAGCAGGGTTCGTACACGGCCTTGAATTCTTTGAAAAGCCTTAAATTTGAAAACCGAAAATTCAAGGCTTGAAAAACCTTGAAAATTGGAATTTGTGTTGCCGGGGCCTTGAAATGGCCTTGAATTTTGTAAGTGTACTTTGTTTGGTATGAGGTTAATGCCATGGCAATAATATTAATTTAGGTATAAAGTAAATAAGTAGAAACAAATTAAATAAATAAATAGAAATAGTTTGTCAGCCGAATCCATTTGAACGATGAACAATGCTTCCCTGGGATTGAATGGGAGAAAGAAGGAGAGAGGTGCTGTTCGGTGCAAGCAATTTTTGCCCGAAGGGCAATTTTTGTCTGACTGTTAGGTGCTGTATTTCTCCTTCCTCCTTATACAATGGTGGGAGGGAGGACGTAATGTTTATCATTGTTTACAACGGTTTAACTTCCTACTGCAAACTTATAGCACCATGGTGCCAACAATGACTTCTGAGAAAATACTGGAAAATTTTATAATCTACCGTGCAACGAGCCTTAAAATTGGTTGTAAGCTAGCCTTGAAAAGGTTTCGTCTGTTATGTACAAACCCTGTACAAGTCTCTGGCTGTGCGGTTTATGTGTGTGTTTAATCTATTATCAAAACTGTTGTGGTAATATACGAAACAGTCAGTTGTTGAAATAATTGTCGAATGCAATACATATGCCAACTCTTTGGCTACCTTCTGTAAAGACGTGAATTTGTGCAAAATAAGAATAGTAATGCACTACTGCAAACCAACAGCGTAGGAAAATAACTGAAGTTAGTTTGCTGATAAGTGCAACTACTGTGATTTTTATTTGGTGTTCAAAGCCAAGGGAGAATGAATGTGACTTTCTCTGCAAAGCCATTTTTTGCCCCCCATCATAATTTGGTGGATGCACATGTTTTCTGTATTTTGTATTTGTGTGTGAAGTTTGAAGTGTTAACCCTTAAAGTGCTGAGGACGAGTATACTCGCCAAAAACACAAGCACAGCTTGGAGTACTGAAAACAGAGGCCAAAGTATGCACGAGATGGCCAACAATGGAGAAACGACAACAATACTAGGTTCCCTTAACGAGCCGACTCTAGAAACGGCCGTGGCCGAGTTGGTAGAGGCGTGTGCCTTAAGTTAAAGAGCTCCTTTAAGTTGCTAGTTCGAGTCCCGTCCAGGTTACCCCTACTTTTTTGGAAATAAAATAAATTCAGCAGGGTTAAACATTTGTTTTCGTCCCGTTAGTCTCATGTAAATACTTTGTTTGGCATATTTACATGAGTCTAACGGGACGAAAAAAATGTTTGGTGTTTTCATGTGTTTATAAAAACGCTAACTTGGATATTTTGAAAAAAATCAAGCGCTTACCGGTATAAGCATTAACGTTAATAGAGATGGAAAGCCAATGGGCTCGAGATTGGTTAAATAAATACGGATGCAAACCCATTTACGTTGCCTTTTGGACTCGTATGTCAGACTGCCCGAATGGGGAAACGATCCCACAACCTTTGAAATCAAAGGCCGAGGTCCTACCGCTCAGCCATTTTTGAAACCAATTTTTCACACTCTCTTGTGTGTTCCTTTCGGTTTCACACACTGGTGTGTGGCGCACAATCAAGCGTCCCTCCAGTGACGATTGAAAAAGTGCATGTTTACATGTATATGTGTGCGTGTTAAATGCTGCTATGGACGTTTCCTTTTAGCCGTGTCAGTCTGGCTCAGCGGTAGGACCTAGGCCTTTGATTTCAAAGGTTATGGGTTCGATTCCCCGCTCAGGCAGTCTGGCATATAAGTCCAAAAGGCAACGTAAATAGGTTTGCATCCGTACTTAATTCACGTTAATTTTTTTCTCAATGTAAAATGTATTCGTTATTAGTTTATAAATGTTTTTTTTTTTACCTCATCTTTGCTATTTTGTGACCTGTCTTGTTATTATGTCACCTGAGCGTTTTTCTTTGCATTAATTTTGTTTAGGCCTATTTTTTGCCACAAAAAAGCTAAGGCTGATAAAAGTTAACTAAACAGTTCTCAGCGCATGTGCAGGGGTTTTTGCTTAGCGCATGGAAAGTTTTTTTTTAGCTGACAGTCTAAAAAGAAATTTCCTATCGAATGCTACTGCGCCTTCACCAAACACATCCTGGATCCGATGACCATATCAGCTCGAGCTCTCCACTCACGTGTGAAGAGCAGTTCACAGGTATGTCACAACTAAAAAGTACGATCTAAACAAAGACATTTGCTCACTGTGCATACTTGTACTCTGTAAGTGACAACCTGCATGGCGTTAGACCATCCTGTACTTTACAACAAAATGTAGGCTACTAGTTTTTGGGGGTTTTGTAAAAAAAATAAAGAAAGAAACCATCGCCTGCACTAAAAAATCACGAATAAAAATAAAGGCCGCTCACCTGCATCAGTTTTTTTAGTAACTTTTACCATTTACTTAACCTTTAGTGGCCTAATTTAGGGTTTCCTGAAATTCCTTACACCTACTCTTTGCCTCAATAAACCACAAGTTAGATTAGTAAATACCCTCAGTTACATTTGTAATGATCCCGACAACAGATATTGTAAAGACAAAGTAAACAGTTTTTCAGTTGTCTTACAAACTTAAGTTAGTTCAGTTCAAGCCGATGCCATTTAGTGACCAGTGTCACTCTGGGGTTATCCAGGGTTACTACACTGACAGTGAACCAAAAGACAATACTGTAATGGCATTACTCACACGAACATTACAAAACCAGACACATTGTAGAGATTGGCTAACAAAAGGTTGCTATCAATCTGATTCTGACGCTGAAAGCCAGAGTGTAATCTGACCAAAATCGGACAAATCTGATCAAAGATCTAAAATCAACAAAGTATGAAACCTGGGCACTCACCTTCGAATTCAAGAATATAAAGTAGAGTTGAATAAAGGTAAAAGCCATTTGGGTGCACGGCGTTATGGCTGCAAGGACGCTATAGCATACGGAATTTGGATCAAGTTCAAAGAACTGGCCAAATTCCAAACCGGAGTATATCATACTGCCTATACCAAAAGCTGTAAAAGCAATTTAGAAATATTAAAGCAATTAGCCTACAACTATATCTCACATGCAATTTCTCTTACAAAATTTTCTTACCGTAGGGGACGTTCAAATACGGGGTGGTCCACAAAAAACTGACGACCCAACATTTTTTAAGTCCTACTTTTCTAGTTAGCAGCCCTAAGAACCGGGAGCAGACAGAAATCAAATCTAATGAGACTGGAAGATTTCTGTCCTCTCCCGGTTCTGAGGGGTGCTAACTAGAAAAGTTGGACTTAGAAAATGTTAGGTCGTCAGTTTTTTATGGACCACCACCTGTATAGTTTGTTTGACGACAAGCATGTTGAGAAGGCAGAAAATTGAAAATGGGGTGTAAAGCCGATTTTTTTCGTGATTGCCGATTCAATTGTAGTTTTCACCATATAATTTTACTCCCGCCCTACCCCCATACTCATCCAGAAATGTGATACAATTGGTTATACCCAAAAACAATCATTTGCTTACATTTGCTGCCTCTTTAAGTAGAAGTGCTAAAATTCTTACCCTTAAAAGTCATTTTTGAGTGCTTGTACATTAAAACGAACAGTCAAATGGACTAAAAAAAATTTAATCACAAATTGCGTAGGTATTTTACCTATTCTTGAAACCTGTTGGGGGGGGGGGGGGGCAGTTGTCCCTGCTGCCCTCCCGCTAGCTAAGGTCTCGTTAGTTGTACAAGAATGCCAAGGAAGAATCGTCTTCGTAGTGAGTTTACGCAGAATTTCAAATAAATAAAGATGTATATGCCAATATCTTCTGAAAATTTTCGACAGTCAATTTCTCTGGTGATGTTTGCACGATCGAACATGACATAGTGACGTGATTTTTAGATTTAGAGAAAGAAACATAGCTTAAATGTTGTAATCTGTTATAACTGAAAATTGTGGAAATCTCGTTTTTTGGCAAACACAATTTTGTTAACTATATCATTTTGGCAAGGTGGTATTGGTTTCCAATTAGTAACGCACATTTTTAGTTAATTTTGTCGACTGCAAAATCGACCCTGTTCGACGGAAGTCGTCGTCATTTATCGTCGTCTTTCAGAAAATGCGCAACAATCTCTTGTTTTTATCCGTGTGACAACAAACCATGCAACACTCCAATCCACGGGAAGATATATGTAACTCTGCTATTAAAAAGATATGTTTTTCAGGGGGTGTAGGGTGGGAAATATACTAATATACCAACAAGCATAGGTAATAAAAGACACGACAATTGTCTTCTAATCGTGAGCAGTCATTTTCTATTTTTGAAATGGATTTTTGAGTCTGAAATTGCAATTTTTGTCTTACATTCCTGTGATCTTGCATTTGAGCCAATACTTTGTGACAAGAATTTACAGCGAGTTGTGGTACCGGTAATTAAAATGAGTTACTAACCTACAGCACCCATTCGGAGATAAAAACTACCGCAGTGGGCGGCTGCTTCTTCGACTCGCTTCTTTCGAAAACTGTATTCGCTACTAAAGGATGATTTTCCGGGACCTGGAAGACTTTCTTCGGATGGTTTTCGGAAGAACCTTAATCGATTCTTTTGGATGTGACTCTCATCGCGCAACAAAAATGTATACGCATAAATGAGAAATAGTATGCTGCCAAAATACAGGTACAAGTAGAATGCCTAAAGAAGAAGATGGAAAAAAAATACAGGAGTAAATTTGTAGGCATGTGTGAAAGTTCAGCACGCTGTAAGAAAGGCGTTACATAGAAATTCAGCAATAAACTTGCACGTATTGCTAATGTTAAGGGTTGTAATGATGTTGCCTTGGGGAACACCTCCCCGCCAGCATTGAATGTCGAAATCTTCGGAGAATTTGTTCTGGTAAGTATATAATTATATCCTGAAATAAGCATATTTAGTCACATAAAATTGCATAAATTAGGCACTGTATTTAGCAAATGCAAAACCACTAAACAAAGTAACTAAGTCGGCACACTAATGCACGAAAACATCATTTAAAAGTACAGCTTATTTACGCCTTGTATTTTCCATGTCCTCTGCCATCCCACTGGAGGAAACCAATTCTCTCCTGTCAGCCACAGCCTCCTGCCACTGATGAAGGGTTGGACAGGCGGTGGATCAATATCTGTGTACAGCAGTAGTAGCCTATCACTGGCTGGATTGTGCCACAAGTAATAGGCCCATATTAGTGTGATTAGTGCATTTGAGTAATATGTACATACTTGGGTAAAGACGCCTACTAGCGAATATTTGCTATGGCAACTTTAGGTACACAGGAGTTAGGCAGTTTTTTCCACGGGGCTCATCACAAAATACGAGTACGTCAGCAGGACGGAAAATAAAACAACAACAAAAAACGCATGATTTTTTTGTGTGTTCGTCTTGCGGGCCTACTCACATTTTGTGACGAGCCCCTGGAGTTTTTTTCCTAGGCCAACTTCGAAGCTTGATTTGAGCTGCTTCACAGCTGACTACAGTAGCCCAGCCCTAGTTGAGATCAAATGTGATGTAATGTAATGTTTATGATCAAATGTGCATGTCTAGGTGCTTTCTTTTCCATGTACTTCCCTGCAGCTACCAAGCCAGGGGCATCTTATGACACGTTTCATGACACCTACACTTCCTTTGGTCAGTTGTACCGCTAGAGGAGAGGATGAGCTTACTGCTGGACGTAACATTTGCCTAGACGGCAATAGGAGAAAAAGAGTGGTAAACGCTATACCCCTTTGATCACCAAATGTAAGCCCCATAAGAATGCAGTAAGATATCTTTACGCACTTGCTCCATTGGAGTGACGTGACTTGGCTTTAACCAAAGAACCAGTCCTTTTAAAAATCACTATCTTACAGCTTTTATTGATATGGCCATAACTAGGGCTGTACCCAGACTACCGCCACACATGGTACGTGCGGTGGGTAAAATGCAAGCGTGATGGACATTGTTGTAACGTTAAAGTTATTTACCATTTCCATGTTGGTGGCTTCTATTGAGAAGCGGTAATTAATGCCTTACGAACTTGTTGTGAACTGTTTTGTTCAAAGCATGCAAAGTATGCATTTTTCTATGTGAAGACTGGGGCAGAAATCTGTTTGGGTTACCGCTTCCAAACTAATCTAATCTAATCTGTAATCTATCTTGTTTACGATCTCTTTGGTTCTGCCATTAAATTGACCCAATGCGCAAGAGAAGTATCCTTCTTACTACATGTAGTGGTGGCAGCATTTTTGACAAGTTAGGTAGCGGCATCTTCCAATTATGGTGCCGGCCCAGAGTAAAGATAGCAACCCCTTGCCATCAGTGGCAGCTGTGGGATGCATATATGAACAATGGTATCTTCAGTGTTAGCAGCAACCCTTACCCCGTTCCTTTAACAACATTTAAGATATCCAGTTAAAGATAGGAGATGACAGTTTTGTTTGGAATCTGACCCATAAAGTCTGGGAGTGGCTACAGCAGAACTGGTGAATGCTACTTAATTTTTTTAGGTTCCTATCTACCAAAACATAAAGTGATTTTTTTTTTGTTCAAGAATTCTTTAACGGGGGCGCCCCCCGGAGCACCAATTGTCTTTTTTTCCATACGAGTACCATCATTTTTGGATCCCGGGTGCCGACTGTGCTGTGGGTAAGGTTAAATCCTGGCTAAGGCCCCGGCCGTATTAATAAAGACCGTAGGTGTCGAGTTGGGGAAGGACTGGTTCGTTGGTTCAAATCCGAGTCATGTTATTTGTACGACATAAAGGTGGCTTACTGTACTAGGTACATCTCTGACTTACCTTTTTATAAATTTTCATGCAATTTGTTTAGATTTACTAACACTTATAACTTTTAAAAGGTGAAAACTGCTTAGCTACATTTTGCTAAGCTGATTAAGGTGGCAGTACAGAAGAGCCGATTCACACATTAACAAATCTACCATAGTCCATCTATAACGTAAGTCCCCCGTAACTTTCACTTGCCACTTACCAGAGAAAGCTAATAAAACTATTTCTGAAAACCTATTTATGAGATCATAAAGCAACAAACAGCAAGAAGCTGAATGAAAAAATATATTGAGGCAGATTCCTCTATCTCGTTTTGAAACTAATTTCATCACACCTTTTCACTACGCTGGTGGGATGTTTATCAAAATAACATCATCTTGCGTGCAGTGGAGAAGGGTGAACTAAAATATGTGAATCGTTGTCAACTAAACAGAGAACAGTAATGTAAACACTAGTGATGTATGCCAAAAATAAAACTTTGATAAGAATTCCCCTCAATTATTGCTGTTTGAAATCGCGATATCGAATGCCCACTTCATCTCACCGATATCAGTCCCTTTGGCCAAACTTAAAGATTGAACAGAACAGTAGCGGATCCACTGAGAAATTTTAGGAGGGGCGATTCCAGTTCGGTTAGGTGTTGAGAACAGTAGAACACTATTTCTCAATAGCAGTTCGAGCTCCAGATTTTAGTGGGCGGAATGGCAGAAAGGGGTTGAGGGAGGCTGCACTTGACGGTGAAGGAGTTTTAATCATGTAATTTGCTGTACACTTTCACTTAAAAACACGCTTTTCGTCGGACAATTTTACATTCTGATCAGACAATTTGACATTTTGGATACCAGACACTTGGGTACATTTTGCATGTATGTGCCATTGCCTGTTGTTCGTTCATAGCCATATCATGGTTACGGGTGAACTTTTAAACAATGCTAAAACGTCTTTTATCCATTTGATTCAGCAAATTCTGGGGTACACTCAAACAACATTTTTAACATATGATGAACGCAGTTTAACCGTCATATAAAAGTCTTTGCAGGACTCGAAATGAGCGGTATCGCATCGCAGTTTGCACCACAATTTTTGACATTTGCGATACAAAATTGAAATTTGCGTAGCAGTTTAGCGACGCAACATCATGGCGAAAGAACTTTATAACTATGTTAAAAATTCTATATGTAGTAGGCCTAGCTCATTTACTATAGAACATCCATTGTGTTCCGTAAAATTCTTAATTCCATTCCCTACAGAAGTTTGGTTATTTTTATACCACGTGCAAAGAATGAAATTGAACGATACACAATCGTAACATAAAGCATCAGAATATTTTGGTGTTAAAAAAAATTATGCAATTTATACATCACACAATCACTTTCTCTTGTTCTATTTGAACCTTCAATTAAAACGAAAATGCTCCTTTGCCTGCCAAGAAAAATAATTATGCTTCCTGAAAACTGCTAACCATTATTTTGCGATTGCTACGCATATTTTTATTTTGCATCGCAATTATGCTACACATTTTTTCTGAACATTTCGAGCCCTGCTTTGATATACCCTATTCACTACTATTAACCCTTTAACTACTACGTTTGTTTTCTATCTCCACAAAAGTAGGGGTAACCTGGACGGGACTCGAACTAGCAACTTGAAGGAGCTCTTTAACGTGAGGCACACACCTCTACCAACTCGGCGACGTCCGTCTCTAGAGTCGGTTTGTTATGGGAACCTAGTATTGTTGTAACTTATCCAATGTTGCCCATCTCGCGCATATGGGCTCAGGACTTTATGGATTTGGACTCTGTTTTTAATACTTAACCCTCTGGGCCCTAGAAGCCGATATATCGGCTTTACATAATATACGTTTGAGTTAAGAAAAAAAAACCTTAGGGCCCAGAGGGTTAAACCTGTGGTTTTAATACTTAAACCTGTGCTTGTGTTTGGCTCGAGTTTATACGAGCATAGCACTTAAAAGGTTAATCGCTGCTCCTAACATGTTTTAGTTAGGAATTTTGTATAAAATAATAGATGCTTACCACAAAAAATGAAGTGGTTACATAGGGCGAAATAACTTCTGATAAAGGGAAGCCAATACCCATAACAACCAGCAGCTTAGCGTACATGGCACTGAGTACAAGAACAAGAGTGTCTCTGCAAAGAAAAATAACAATCCTCACAATTCAAAAAAATCTGTATTCAATAACAAACGTTTAAGTTTAGGCAAATACTTAAAATTTAATAACGTCTACTTATACTTCGATCCTCACACAAAACACTACAGGTTTGTAGGCTAAAACCAGCAGGGGATCTAGAATGATATCTTATGAGGGGCGATTTCAATTCAGCTGGAGGTTTGTAGATAACCATCCCAGCTACAAATATATGGGGCGGTTGGGAGGGGGCGGGGGGGTTCCCCGTCTTACTTAAAGATATTGACCTAGTTGAATCGGCCCAGTGTTGGTTTACCAAGGGGTTGCCTGGTCTATGCGACTATTCATCTGAAGTCCGATTAGAGCTTGCGGGACTTGAACCGTTGGAGCTCTAAGCTCAAGTTTGATTTTACACTTGCCTACAAAATTTTACGTGGCTTTTCATCTGTGGATTTGCCCTTTCTTGATTTTTGTTTTATGAAATCGACTAGGAACTAGTTATCGTGGAAGTTATCGGTTTAGGTTTCCTTCCTGGACTGTCACTGTTCGTGTAGTTCTGGTTTGGAATAGAGGTGTACCAATGTTGGCATCGGACATCGGAAATCGGCCTTGTTTGGCTACATTGGTCATCGGAGCATCGGATCAGTTTTAGGCAGCCGATGTTAAACGTCAGACATCCAAAATTTTATTAAATCACTTTGTGACAGATCAGCCTATAATAAACTTCTGGGTGCTAAATTTTACGCTACAGAAATTTAGTTTCACTTCACTTTCTTAAACATCGGACCACGAGATATAGGAATCCGACATCGGCCGATGTTTTTTCAACATCGGAGTCGGTATTTTAGCACATCGGTGCATCCTTAGTTTGGAACTCTTAGACTGAGGAGGCAGTCTGCGCGAATACTGGGTCGAGGTTTCGTCGTATATTGGATAGGCTCCCTCTTAACCCAGTTTCTGAAGCGTCAACCAAAATTCTGTCTATTCCTTCATGTTTTTTGAGACCCATTTCACGATTGGTATCAGCAGCTTACCACCCTTCCAAGTCTTACCCACCCTCTGTGTGGAAAAACTTTTTTTTAATTATTTTTATTTATTGATAATAATAATAATATGTTTTTCTTTATTAGAAACACTGGTCTTGAAGGGGTTAGTATACAAGTGTGTAATGCTTTGTGTAAGGATAGAGCAGAAGTTAAATAAATATTTTTTTTCAAATTAAATATACTTACATGTATGATGGCTTTGGACCCGCATAACTGTAAACAAAAAAAAACAAGTTTTGTGAGTAACCAGTTCGACAATAACTAAGACAAATACAGAGCGACAAATTGGTGTCAATATCACTACCTTTTTTGTTTGGCAGTACACATCATTACACAGTGCAGATGATATACCTCGTTAAAAAAATCAGTAGTAAGTATTTGTAAGCAGGTACTATCGACTAGTTTGAATTTTTTGTGGTAAATTTTAACCTTGAAAATAATATTTCCGCATTCCGTGAACAAGGCACACTAATTTTTTCTCACCACCTCTACAAGAAGCTTATAAATACTAGGGATCGGCCGATATGACATTTTACCGATACGATACGATACCGATGAAGGGTAAACCGATCCGATACAATCCGATATGATACCAATGCCGATGTCGATACCAATAATAATAATAATACAAAATCGCGGCTAAAAGTTTAAATTACATACAAAAAATGCAACTTCGGTTTCTGGTTTTGCGTGGGTCCAAATGTTGAGATTATCCAAAAAGTTCTGTGCAGCAATGACTTCAGTGCATTCATCTTCTCAGTTAGATTTTAGTTGGTTGTTGTAAAACTTAGAGCATGGAACTAACACGTGCTACATTTTCATTACAAACTGAGCAAATGGCTTTGCTTTTGTCACTTGGTTATTGCTTTTGCCGTGCTTGGTGTCAGTTTTTCAGGGAAGACAGTTGTGTTTCTTGGCATAACAAATATCTGTATCGGAAGCCTTATATTGGTCCGATACCGATATGGCAAAAATACTGATAAATACAGATTATACCGAGACCGATATTAATATCGGACTATCCCTAATAAATGCATGGACTGTCCATGCTGTAATAACTGCTTTATATTCCATGCCTTGTTACAAGGTCGTCTGGGAGAAACTGTGTGGTTCGTTTCCCGGCTCCTCGCAAGTTCATTCAAGGCTTCACAGGATCTTCTTTACCACACACACACAAAAAAAAAACAATACGATACATCAACTTTCTGGCACGTGCGTGAACTGATGACGAGTCAGGAGGCAAGCTACGATTTCTACCTCAGCCGAACTTAATGGCTTGAAGAAGCCATCTCCTTCCCCGCTTCACGGTCATGAAACGCTACTGCACGCAGAGTTGCCGCATGCCTGGATTAATCGTAGCCAGAGTGGCATTATTTCGTCCCTATCTAGCAGGTTAAAATACATACAGTGCGTGTTTAACGTGGGTTGCTCCAGAAAATAGTTACGACCAGTCGTTCCACATTGCCAGCATGAGGTTGCGACTCCGAATAAGAGATGGAGCAAGTGGTAATATTACCATGGACACTCCGTCAAGCCCAATAGGCTCTCCCGTACGTTGCGCCTGTTGCCACACATTGGTAATAAATTGGAAATGTTATTTTCTGTAATAACGAATTTTGGTTAGCAGAGATTTCCTTTTAGGTTTGTAGTAGATATTAATCTGAAGGTTCTTTACCCCCCCCCCCTAAATATTGTTTCATTTAAAGAAGCCTATTATTATTTTATTATGACAATTATTTCGTATAGTAAGCTACCACCATAAGTACACAATAATTGCACGTGAATGGAAAAAGATTAAGTTCTTGCATCTGAAATTAAATTGTTGGTGGGAGCCATTTTGGTCCAGATACCGTATCACTATTTCCAATAATGAAACATGGCATGGTCTTTCATACTTTTGGGTTTGGGTATGATTATACTGACTTATTTTTATTAGATTGAAAGTACTACATAACAGTAAAAATAAGAGTTACCTTTTATTTATCGGAATGGATGTATTTTTATGCACAAAATTTCGCATAGTCATGTTTCTTTTTCTCAGAAACGGTAACACTTTGACATTTTTTGTGGTTTTAACAGCAGAAGTCCCACTTTGGTGTTTAGTGATGCAATAAAAAAAATTGTATAACTTTTATGGCAAAATAATTAATGTCAATGACCAGTAAAACGGTCAGTAAAACCAGTACGTTATTCTAAACATGATAAATCCGGGTTCATGTAGGCCCTATGCGAACACCTCTTTAAAAAATATCATAATAGCTCGTCAGTAACATTGCTTACAAAAGTCATCAGCTTGAATAGAAAAATTTTCCACTCAAATTTCTTTTTCTTCTCGCGCGCATAACTATGTAAGGCAATGCTCGTCTCACAAGGCCAAAATGCTTGTCAAATTTAAAAGCTGACCGCCCGTAACTGGTTTTTAAGTTTACGAGTTTGCAAATCTTTTATAGTACAATCCTTTGTAGACATACACGGGCCCTCTGAATATTGACTTGAAAAGAACAAAGTGTTAAGTTGTATGGCGAAGCAAATTGGAAAGGTGCAAGAACAAACCATGACGAGCATTTGCAAAGCAAATAAAAGGAAGTCAGGCGATGTATATTTATGCAAGGAACAGATAAGCAAAAGCTCCTGTGTTTTCCAAATCGAGCAAAAGAGCGAGAAAGTGCTTGACGACAGCTTGTTCCAAATATAGACCTAAAAACACACATCGGGACTTTTCTCCCGTGCAAATGTAGTGCACACATTTCTCTACATGTTAGTAAAAGCGTGCAAATAATTTGCAGCATGGTTGCTAATTCCAAAAACAGATGAGCCGATTCAAATCTATTTTTGGATTTTTTCTAGCATCAACATCAACAGCCGTAAGCAATGTTTTTTCTACGTCAACTGCCGACATAAGAGTCAAATTATGTGAATGCAAGAAAACTGTATCAAACGATTCGATTCAGGAAACAGGGACTGAATAAGCAAACCTCTTGTTTTTTACATGCGCCAACTAAACAAGAATTGATGCATAAATGTTGTTTGGAGGATGATAACAAACAAAAAATCTTAACTTGGAATGAGATGAGGTTGTATGTTATGTCCAAAGCAATAACATAAATATCAATTAATATCAATTTGTATTCGTTTCGCCAATAACATGAATAATGAATCTTTGGATAATCTTTCAATAATGAATCTTTGGATAAT
>JAHWFP010034158.1:0-10334 GCA_023313725.1 Lithobius niger | reverse complement strand
TTGATTTCACTGGCGGCGCTACCCGTCTCGCTTCTCCGGCTTTAAAGATGACGTCATGCAGTGTGCGACACAGGGTTTCTCAAAATTTCCAGGCTTTCAGTGCCGCTGCGGCGGAGAAAGCGAGGAAGAGGGTGGCGCTGCGCCGAGCAAGTAGCTGCAAGGCAGATCCGTACCAGGAAAAAACAGTTGGTGATCGTGTTGGCAGGCGCTAGGGCCGTACACTAGGTCGTCCCGCCGTTTTATTGTAGAGCATTTATTAACAATAAACAGGTAGGATGACACCGTTTTAAATTGGATGTAGTGAAAGAATGATTTTAGCGTATGTGTTAAAGGTGTACATTTCCTGGGTTTACACAACATGTAGATACGTGCACCTTGTAGATAATCAATTGATTCCAAGCCTAGGCTTCTAGACGTTGAAAAATACCTTTTACTTGATGTCAGCACTTGACGTAGTATTTAATTTTTCCGCAAACTTTCTTCATCACTACACAGCGGCGCTGTAAGCTTTTTTTTTCGATTGATAACAAGGTGTGTGATTCACGGTGTGAGGCGTGCTAGTAAAAATTTCTCGGTGTTTTTACGCGAGGCAAAAATCCGTAGCCGAACCCAAACACGACCGACGACGCCGACCATCATCGACGAGTGTGAACCCAAAACCGACTTCCCTGCCAACGAAGTAATTACCGCCACAACAAGATCTGGAAACTCCACCAAGTAGATGAAACGTCCCGCATCCGAAGCCAATTAAATCCACAAGCCTTTATAAAAAAAAAAACGTACGTAAGCTTAACAACGAACAGTGCCAAAAACAAACTCTTCCTAAGCCTACTCTTTGCCGGCTAAGGAAGCTGGACGTTTAGGATCCAATAAGATTGGGGGGTTGCGCCAATTTTCTCCCCGTATCAATCGATCGAGTATTGGCAAATGTTCAATGCCGAAAGCGGCTGTCATTGCTAAGCGTGGCAACGTTGATTTATTTTGGCTGCAAAGCGTGCGGCATTACGGCGAAAGATTTTGATTTTGGCCGCTGTACAACTAGTGACATCTTGTAGCCGATATTTGTATCAAACTGACAGAAGTTAGAAAATTGGAAAAGTGTTTATTGACATTGAAACAATTGTTTTTTTTTCTTTTTTCAATTTTACCGCGTCAAGCGAATTTTGAAATAACACAGTCGCTCAAATTGGTGTTTATTTTTGCCTTTAAGCGTTGGTTGCCTCATCTTTAACATTTAAAGATGGCCCCACTCAGAAAATTTGTAAATAAATGATAATAGAGCGGTTTTTTTTTTCAGCGTTTTGATTTAATTAGTTTAGTAGGGCTTGGGACTTACGGAACCTCCTATTTATTTATGGCAAATAATTGCCGGTTTCCAAAAGGAATTTGGCAAAATATAAACATATCATAGAAATAACGATGTAATATCAAATCTTGCTAAAAAAAAAAAACAGTTACATGATTGGATCAACAACAAAATAGTTAGTAATGCAACAGGCAATTCCCAAGCCGTGCTAGCCAAGAATTAATAGTTAAAAGTTAATAAGAGCTCGTAGGGGTTTAACTTACAATTTTTTGATCACTTTGTCCCCTAGGGGAAAAATTACTAAGCATTTTCTTCGAGCTAAGTCCCTAAGGTTGCTTGTCAGTTAAATACTCTCTAATGCAAATTAAAAAAATAAAATACATGCGAGTAGTACATTTAGCTCATTCCTGTACTCGGGCATCATAAATTCCTGCAACTGTCTGCAACAACAGTTTTGTGGGGGGAAATTATCTGCAGCTAATGTTGGGTAAGCTTATACCACAAACAAAATGAACATTTGTGTTCCTCAAGGCCGCTCGCCTTCATCAGCCCCTGGACAGCCAAATACTTGATCGAATGCTCCGCCGGATACCAGTAAATTAAGCAAACGATATTGATTAAAACGTGTGACCATACTGATTAAGGGTAGACACATTGGTTGATCAATGGCAAAATGGAGGTAGAGGTACCTACAGCGCACAGTTTTGCCTTTGAAAATTTACCCTCAAAAAATCTACAGTTTCGCATTAGGTCTTTCAAAAGCTAAATCGCTCGTAATTTTTCTTTTTTTAAAAAAATGTTAGACAATTCCTCACAAACCAAAAAACTGAATGCTTAGATAAACATACAGCCGTATTCTAGGAATCCACTCGAGTGTTAGTATGAGAGGGCAAATGTGAGTGCAAACATCTGCAGTAAGGCTCAACAATTTTAGTACAGCCACAAAGGCAAATGTAAGTGTCCTAACATCTGCAGGTATTTCTATAGATGCGATTTGACCCTTGCACTCACCTTTAGCCCCACTCACACTTGAGTGGATTTCTGGAATACGCCTGTTAGGCTACATCGACAAACTTTCATACATATGCTAAAAAGTTATTCAGCCAAACACCAACATCAACATAACTACCGTTTGCCGGTATTTTGTGACCAACATCAACATCATTATTCACCCAAATATAAATATTTGAATTTTTGGCCGAATACTGAATAATTGCCGAATGTTCAGTGCACCCCTAGTGTGTTAAATTATCTGGATTAGGGGCGCCTTGCCAAATCACTTAATTTTTGTACTAACCGATGCTACTCTTCATCCTAACACTATTTCGCGTTATAAAACCCAAAGGAAATGGGTGTAAAGCTTAAAAAAAAATTTCAAAATTCTTAGAATGCTTGGCACAGATATGCTAATGCGGCAGCGGTGATGGCCATATTGTGAGGGAAGCAGAGTTAGGGTAGCCGGACAACCCGACGTGCACCTTACGGGAATTTTTCTTTTCTTCTGAATTAATGTTCCAAATTATGCTAAAAAGATGTAAAAGACGGAAAACACATTTTTTTTATGAATTACGTGCCACCCTCGCGTTACTGCAGCTAAATGTATAAGTTCAGAAACCACAACCTAAAATTTGTCCATCTGAACTTTTGTTGTGTTGTAAATCGGATATTCCGGGTACACTGCTTCCCGAATCAAAAACCCCGTACTATTGCTACCACCGCCGCTGCTTTAGCATGTCTGTGACTAGCATTTTAAGTCCTTCGAATTATTTTTTTTTTTACAAGTTTATACATATTTTCCCTGTGTTTTATAATGCAGAATGGTGTTAGGATGAAGAGAAGCATCGGTTAGTACAATAATTAAGTGATTTGGCATGGTGCTCCTAATCTAGATAATTGCCCCTAGTTTCCCCTAAAAGTAGCAATGGGGGAGGGCTCGCTTTACTCCCTGTGGGCATGTTGTAAGGAGTCTTTAGGTACGTAGAAAGACCAAACTCGGTCCTAGTTTCCGAAGTAATTTTTGTTCTCTACGGCATGAGGAATCAGAAAATCACAAATGGAACCCTTGGTGTCCTGTAGGTACTATTGCCCGAACTGTCATTTCTTTTCTTGGGCTAGATTGTTAGTACCTATAGGTGGCAAAAAAAATTTGACTTCAAGGCAGAGCCCCTTGGAGCCGCATAAAACGTTTAAAAATTTTTGAAATGTTTCAAAAGTCAATTATCAGTAGTTTCTCAGTCGCAAAAATATGCTGTATTTGTCAACTTTAGCCAAATTTTATTCTTCGAGTCTTACCCCCTTCCTCCCCTCAATCATCTTTCCCAGGTATGCGCTGCCTAATCTTATCCCACTTTTGCTCGGAGCATCATGTCTATGTAGAAAAACTGAACCAGGTCATTTCATTTTTTTTTCTTCCGTCGTCTTATGTAGGCTAACCTTTTACACCCAATTTGGCATAGGTTAATTTAGATTGCTAAGGCATTCTCGTTGGCTTGAAAAAAGGCTGCAAAAATGTAATAATGGCTTGGTTGCAAAGAGTAATTTAGTTAAAGGCAATTTCATTTTTCAGTTTGCAAGTATGAAAATCGAAGTTACAGCTCTAGTATTGACTACACAGTCTAAAATGTTTATCTCTAGCTGTAGGACACACTATGCAGGCAACTTCCTTTAAAAATCGAAACAAACCATCAAGGCCAAACTGTGGTAAATGACACCTTCCCAGTGTAAACATATTGCAGGGAAAAAAATGTTATCACTGCTAATCGTGTGTGAATTCCTAATAATTTATTTATTATGACTACAAAGTCCACTAGGCCGCCTCAGAATTAAAGCTGCAGTAATAAATACCATGAAACGCTGAGGTGTCTTACAAATTTGTAAAATTTGCAAGTTTATTGATTTTTTAAAATTTGGCCATTGGCATGCTTTTGCTCATAGAAAGAAAAGTTACCTCTGTTATAGGGATGGGTCGGTTTCATTTTTTTGACTTCGGTTTAGGTTTTCACACCCATAAAACTTCGGTTTCGGTATCTGCCACCATTCACCCCAACCAGAAATTTCTAATTTTTTTTCTTCTTGCTTCAAACTCACTCCTGCTTGCACTTTCAGCAGCGTCACAGACCATGGGTATCGCTGTGGCACCATTTTCATTTTCTTTTTAATGGCTGGGAGCTCTGCTGTCTTTTATACGTAGAAAATGAAAATTATTAAAAAAATAAAAAACAACAAATAAATTTTTGATTTTTTGAACACCGTACAAAAACCCGACACAGAATCGGAATTCGGTTTCGGTTACTGACCCATCCCTACTCTGTTAGTGTTAGGCTATCCTCCGCATACCCCACCCCAGCAAGATTTTTTTTGGCAGGTGAGTGGAGAGGGACAGGAAGGATGCTTGTGCCATTTTGAGGAATGAAGGGAAGCCATCTGTTTTACCAGAAACTTGCATACATTATATAAATGAATTTAAAATGATTGGTCTTTCAACCTCTGCTAGGTGGTCTGGGAGAGCGTTGTAAGCTCCCCAACTAGGCTCCAGGCCAAGCTCTCATTTATTTATTTTTTTTTAATTTTCTGGTGTCATTCCTGGCTTCAGAGTGCATTCTTTAAAATAACTTCTTTATTCAAGGAAAACCTATTTTTTTGTGTGTGTGTGGGGGGGGGGGGAGGGGCAAACAAAATCCTTTGCCGCCAAACAAAATGGGGCCAAAATGTTTTTGTACGAAAACAAAAAGTAACTCATTAATGATCTTCCTAGTCCCACTCTGCCTCAGCATCAAAGCTGTGGCGATGTAAGAACAGGAAATCTCTGGTGCAATAGACACATCAAGAAGTTCTTAGAAAATACCCACTACCTGACTTCTCTTCTTCAGTTCCTCTTATGACTTTGTCAGATTCTGAAGAATTACGTGATGGATGGTCCCTCCCTTTAGATCCCCCCCACCCCCCTCACTCCACCTAATCCCTTCCCTCGGCGCGCAGACCGGGTATAGTTTGATTGCTTTAAAGCCAAACATGAGATAATAATATATTTTGGAATAATAAGTAGCGGTTTAGTTCCCTCCCGCATCAAAAATTCAAGTGCCAAACCCTTTTTATTAGCCCCCCCCCCCCCCCAACCTAATCAAATCAGTACGAACACCCGGGGTTCGCAACATGCAACAAATATTCTAACCCGGCTTATGATTCATGAAAACTACAACGATTTGACAGCATTGAAACGGACTATGACCTGATATTGTTAGCCTACATGAAACCAGCATCTTCTAAGGTACAGAATCCAATGTGCTTTGACATATTTAACGTCCATTGGGCAATGGGCATGTACAGCATCATGTACGCTACATACACAACGAGTTCACAAAATATTGGTTCACAAGACAGTTTGATGCATATGAAAGTAGTTAGGAAACAAAGCACAAGCTACATTGTTAGGAATGAGGTAGAAACATCAACCCAGGAAACCCATGTCCTGTTCTAGTAATACCACTGAATTTCCCAGAGTGTAAAGGACCTGATTACACGCTATCCTGGTAAATGTCTTCAGATAGGTCGTCGAGGGCAGGCAGATCCTTCTAAATGTCCACAAGGTACGGAAATAACATAGCATCGTCTGCAAGGACAACTAAAACATTGTTGCCTAAATTGACAAGATATAGCACTTCCTCTTCAAATACAGACAATTGAACAATATCATTGACAATGACATCCACAGATGGTTGAGGAGCGGTAACCACATCAACTTCTACTTCAATTTCTTGTGGCTCCCGATGTCGGGAATATCTGCTTATGGAGCAGCACTCACCGGGTCGGTGACTGGCAACGCAATCACATCCCCTCATGTAGATAGGTCATCACGCATAATCGTTACTGTCATATGTTGAAGCAGCAGCAACAGGAGGAATCGGAGGTGCTGACAAAACAAGCATCAACTACAGGAAAACACCCTCTTGTGAGGATGAAGCAGGCAAATAAACTGATGGAGCAACTACTGGTGTTAGAATCGGCTCCAAACGTGAAACTGAGGTGATGAATGTCGCCACAGCCCCAGAAGCTAAAGATTGGGACACAGCAATCGGTTGAAGACAGCCATCTGCCCAACCCTCAGGCTGAGCAGTACACATGTCCAATTTATCCCTTTGACACCATACCATAGTCACCCTGAATTGACAATGTTGGTGCAGATGTCCAGTTGGCATCATCACAACTGCATTTCACAGGTTTTGAGCATCCAACTTGTTGCCGAGGTGGTGTTGGGTATCAAGCTTCATGCAGTTGTGGAGAGCACTACAGGGTAGCAAGGGTCAACGTGCAACAGGCAGTTGCAGAGATCTTTAACGGTTTGGCAATGGAGTGCGAGTCAGTGGTAGTTGCAATGAAAGGTCCAAAGGTGTAGGATCTAGCCTACTACAATATAGGATAAATCCAATGGAGCACGTTGTGGAGGTGGCCCATGCCGTGCAGGAGATTGCACCACGGTGGATGGGGTTTCCACAAATCCTTCACCATGATGTACTGAACAGAGCTAACACACGTAAACCAGTGAAGCTATAAAGGTGGTGGCCAGACTGAAGTGAGCTGTAGGGGTTTTTTAGGGACAACAGGTAGTTGAGGTGTGTATCTCCTTACCCCAATATCCACTCAACAATTACGTTCCCTTTTAAAAATGACCCGTTATGCGATACCGCCGTGAGCGCGAAACAAATTGAGAATTCCCCTTAATCCCTGTAGTCCTATTTTCCACAAAATTGTCACAACAGGTGTCCTCATGCCAAGTTCACGGAGGTAGGGAAAACAAAAATAGCTCCCAGCAAGGTCACCAAGCATCCACAAGGAAGAGAGGGGGTCAACCCCTTACACTTCAGATTGACTAAAAAAATGTTTGGTTATCAACAGTCCTAGCTCAAAAACGTAATAGTCTGGGGAATAGGTTAAGTACTTCAGTAATGTATGTTGGGACGCAATGTTGTCTCTACTTGGTACTCAAAACCCACTAGGGGGGTTTTTCACCTGTTTTTACCTATTATTTACTTATCTGTATCATCTGGCCTTTGGCTAGGTCCTAACACAATGCAACAGGCTAATATTATCTTTTGTAATAATTAATTACTTTCACGCCATCTGGGAACTATTGGTAAGGAAAGGTTTTTGTCACAAGTGGTGCTGCTGTGCCTTACAGTGGTGACGGTATTATTATGTTAGTGCCTTAACCAAGCGTAACAACCACTGGTACTGTATCTCTAAAATGTTCACGAGTAAAACGGAAGCCCAAGTTAGGCTCGATGAAACTCATTAAAGCCTGATAAAAACAGTAAACCCGAAAAATACTCATATGGGTTAGGTTTTTTCAAACCCTGATGTAGAGAACATCACGTCCGAACATACATTATTGAAGCATTTAGTCTATTCCCCATAAAATAAAAAAAAAAAGCTAAAGTTAAAGTTAAAACTAAAAAAATTAGCCCACCTGTAGCATTCCCCTAACACGATGTGAAGACGTGAGCATAGAGCAACACTTAAACAAGAATCTGCTGTTTATTATCAGATTTTATTCAAATGTTGCTAAAAAATTACATTTTCCATTTAATAACATGGAGTGGACCCACCACGGTGAATTCCTTACGGGTAACAGGCCAGAACACCGATGAAATCATCTGAAAAACGGCAAACCATATATCTCGGTGCAACGTTGCCAAAAATATTTTAGCTCTCTTTGCGCCTTTAATGGGTGTCATCAGACATAAGCCGCTCCCTGCCTGTGAATATAACCACGGGGAATTCCTTCAAAATCATCTGTCTTTCCATGTACAAGCAATCCTCTGGTGTCATCGTAGGCAAAATGTCATCAGTCAAATGGGTACATGTAGTAGGTGGGATGCCGTTATCAGTTGGGTCTGCAACTATTGTTGACGACTTGTTTTTGACTACCGGGTTCAGCAATCTTGTTGGACAATCGTTATTTTCGGTGGTTTTAGAAGAAATGTCAACAGCCTGTGTTAAGTGATGACGTCTTGGATGTAAATTGTATTGCTGTGGTAAAGGATCAAAATAAATGTTGTCATCCACAGCTGGCTTGACTGTAAGAGCATCTGTGTCTGCACTTCTAGCTGGTGTAACAGTTTCAGCAGTTGTATTCACCCTCACCTCACTACCATGCGGAATTGTAGCAGTCGGGTTGAGTGTTGTTCGCAGTAGACGCATAGCTCTTGGAATTACTTTCCTTTCTTGAACAATGCTACTGTGCAACAACGTACGAGGGCGTCCCTCGGTTGAAGATTATAGCCATGCTGTTTCACTGAATCCATTACGTCAAACGAACACTTCGAAAGCACTTAATGTCTTACTGTGTCTGTTGGACACTTCATGGGGTGCTGATCGCACTGCCGTGTTGCTCCTCTACCATGCCCTTGTCCGTAGCAAACTTGATTATGCGTGCATGGTCTATGGTTCAGCTAGTGAGTTAACTCTTCAGATGTTGGACACTGTCCTTCACTGGCCTGCATTTGGTGACTGGGGTGTTTCGGACATCTCCAGTGGTCAGCCTCTGTGCTGAAGCCTCAGAGCCACTTTTGGCA
The DNA here is from genome assembly GCA_023313725.1 of Lithobius niger. Lineage (NCBI taxonomy): Eukaryota > Metazoa > Arthropoda > Chilopoda > Lithobiomorpha > Lithobiidae > Lithobius > Lithobius niger. The sequence continues at coordinate 1,457 of JAHWFP010034158.1, read as the reverse complement.
ATTCGCCAGCAACAGATAGCCATTCAGTATGCTGTGCGATTGTGTGCTGCGTGATCCAGTCCTGTTTGGTCCATGGTTTTTGGATCAGACTTGCAGAAAAGCAGACACGGGTTGGGTAAGGGCGATTTCCGCGATAGGCTCCAGCAGTACTGTCGAGAGATAGCCTTTGAAATACCCTTCGTCTTTAGGGCTCGGGGCGATGCCAGTGGCACCTTGGCTTTTCCCAAGTGGCATTTTCATTTTTCCTCTGGCATCCCTTCCAAAAGGTTCCACTCCCCCAGCAAGGTGCTTGCAGGAATTCCGGCGGCTTACCAGTACGCCTGATGTCAGCGGCTATTCGACATCAATGATGGGTCGAAGTCAGAATTTGGTGGGGCGTGTGCTTGTGTGCATGAGGGAGTGACTTTCCCATCGCCTTCCATCAGGCTATTATTGTTTTCTGCGAGCTTCTGGCACTCGGTCTGGCTGTTGAATGGATCCTTTACCTTCAGGGTACGCATTTTATCATCTTTAATGATTTCATGAGTGCCCTGGAGTTTTTCGCAACATACAACCTTCGTAACCACTTGACACAATGCATCCGGCCTCTGCTTTCACGCTTGCCTGGCCATGTTGGGATAGCTCGGAATGACCACGCTGATTTTGCAGTGAAAGGGGCCCTTTCCGGTCCTCTCGGAAGGGATCTCGGCCTTGTTTTTTCAGAAGCCTTTCCAACACTATGTCTGCGATTGCAGATTTTCGGCAAACCTTATGGAACAGACAAGATAGCAATAAATTGCGTGCTGTTAAAGGCACTGTCCAGGAATGGCATTCTGCTTGCTGCCGCATTCACCGTGAAGAGGTGGTGTTGGCCCGTTTGCACATTGGTCACACCAAATTTATTCACTGCTTCCTTTAGAGAGTGTTATCCCTCCTGATTGTCATTTGTGTCGATGGCCACTTATGGTCCGACACATGCTTGTTTATTGTTATCATCTTGATGATGTTCGTCGCCGTTTCCATCTTCCACAAGATGTAGCGCATCAATAAGTCTGTCCTCCTGTCCGGGGTTTATAAATTTTTGCAGGAGGTACAGATATACGATAAGATCTAGATTTGGGGTTTGTTTAACATTTCTGTAATGTGTAGCATTGTGGCAACCCGGACCTTTGCACTGTGACTGAGGTTGGCGCTAATGACTTGGCTGTCGACGTGCCATTAAGTCTTATTCCCCCCACCCACATTTCGAAAAAATGCTTTTTGTACAGCAGGGGTCCTTTTTTGTCAGCCCCCCCCCCCCAAACTTTTTCCGCAGAACAGTCAGAAGTCGATGCAGCTGAGCCATCATCATTGGGGTAAAACTTTAGTTCATTCAGATTATAATAAGAGTCCAGAATATGCCCACTCTTACAATGGCATAGACAATATGAATTCTGAGAGTTATGGCTTTGTAACTACAAAGAGACTGATGAAAAGTG